>JAXCGZ010002014.1:65000-72500 GCA_037179515.1 Halocaridina rubra | reverse complement strand
GACATTCTTCCTGAGAGTAGAGGCACTGAGGACATGAGGAGGAACTATTGGAAAGGAGATTACATCAAAATGAATGAGCTTTTTGCAGTTATTGACTGGAGAACCTTATTTTACAACAAATCTGTACAAGAAATGTATGACATCTTTTGTGAGAAATATGGGAAGATAGTAGATTGCTGCATACCTGTCACCAAAGTAGGTGTAATTCATGCCAGAGAGAAATGGTTCGATAATGGGTGTAAAAGAGCTAAGGAGTGGAGAGACAAATGCTGGAAAAGGTATAGGAGGAGAAAAAACATAAATGCCTGGCAAACCTACAAAAGAGCAAGAAATGACTACCTAAGTAAAAGGAGAGAGGCAGAGAGAGATTATGAGAGGGACATCACCAGGAAGGCTAAAGAAAATCCCAAGCTTTTCCACAGCTTTATCAGAGGAAAACTGAAGGTAAAAGAACAGGTTTTAAGGCTAAAGAGAGCGGATGGAAGCATCACTGAGACGGACGAAGAGATCTGCAAAGAATTGAACAAGGAGTTTCAGTCAGTATTTACAGTAGAAAATACCCCACCCCCTCAGATTGCAGTGATAGAAGCTCAAGGGCCGGTATTAGAGAACATCAACCTTATAGCCACAGAGGTATGCAAAGCGCTGATGGATTTAGATGTTCATAAAGCTACAGGTCCTGATGACATATCCCCTCATGTGCTTAAAAAATGCGCAAGCACAATATCAGTGGCACTAAGTATCATATTTAAGGAGTCACTGGAGTTGGGGGAGATTCCAAGATGCTGGAAACAAGCAAATGTGATACCTATCTTCAAAAAGGGAAGGAGGGATACGGGTCTGAACTATAGACCAGTTTCCTTGACCAGCATAGTTTGCAAACTTATGGAGAAACTACTAAGGAAACATATCTCTCTTCACTTGGAATCCTTCAACTTTTTGTCAGTGAGGCAACATGGCTTCAGAGAAGGAAGATCAATAGTAACAAACTTATTAGAATTTTATGATGAGGTAAGCCAAATCTTACAGGAAAGAGAGGGCTGGGCAGATTGCATATTCCTAGACTTCCAGAAAGCGTTTGACACTGTTCCACATGGGAGACTTATTAGGAAGCTGCAATCAATGGCTAGAATAGGTGGAAATGTCTTGGAATGGATAAAAACTTACTTAGAAGGAAGGGAACAGAGGGTTAGAGTAAGACACTCAGTGTCTGAATGGAGAAGAGTTAGTAGTGGAGTTCCACAGGGTTCAGTTTTAGGGCCACTTTTGTTCCTTATATATGTAAATGACCTACCAGAGTCTGTAAATTCATTCATGAATATGTTTGCAGATGATGCAAAGATTGTGAAGAAAGTAAAAAACGAGAACAATGGTAGAGAACTTCAGGAGGATCTAAATAATCTGCATGAGTGGTCAGAAAAGTGGCTAATGAAATTCAATACTTCAAAATGTAAGGTAATGAGAATGGGTACAAGTGCAAGAAGGCCCAAGCTTGACTACTCGGTGGCTGGAGTACAACTTCAAGAGACAGAAAATGAGAGAGATCTAGGAGTAAACATACTGGCAGATTTGTCTCCAGAAATACATATAAATGGCGTAGTAAGGGCAGCATATGCATTCTTATCAAATGTAAGGGTAGCCTTCAGGCACATGGACAAGGAAATGTTCAGAAATATTTATGTAACCTATGTGAGGCCAAAACTCGAATATGCAGCCCCCTTTTGGAATCCGCACTTGAAAAAGCACATAGCTAAGCTTGAAAAAGTTCAAAGACATGCCACAAAACTGGTGCCAGAAATACGCAATCTCGGTTATGATGAGAGGCTGAGGGAATTAGACTTGCCATCACTCGAAGCTAGAAGAGTAAGGGGGGATATGGTGACAGTCTTTAAATTCCTTCATGGTTATGATAGAGTGGATAGGGATCGATATTTCGATATGGCGGGCTCTAGAACTAGAGGTCATAGTTTGAAGCTTCGTAAGAAAACTTGTTTGCAGGATGTAAGGAAATACTTTTTCAGTGTAAGAGTAGTTGATAATTGGAATTCGCTAAGCGAGGAGGTAGTTAATGCTATCTCAATCCATAGTTTTAAGGACAGGTACGATAAGTATCACTAAGTCTAAAAATGGAACCGATCAGGAGACGGGAAGATACGAGCTTTGGGCTCTTTCCCGTAAACACAATTAGGTAATTACAATTAGGTAATCACATATATATATATATATATATATATATATATATATATATATATATATATATATATATATATATATATATATATATATATATATATATATATATATATATATATATATATATAAGCAATCACGAACATATGAATTTGTGCATGTATTTGCTTCCTAAGACACATACATGCGAACTCCTTTGTGTGTGTGTGTGTGTGTTCATATATATATATATATATATATATATATATATATATATATATATATATATATATATATATATATATATTTATTTATTTATTTATATATGCGTGTGTGTGTGTGTGTGTGTGTGTGTGTGTGTATGTGTGTGGTAGAGAAAAGCACATTAAAAAAACCAACGAAAATATATTTGAAGTACTTCTTAATTTCGTGACCTTATCTGGTCACCTTCTCAAAGTACAGTCACAAGAGATACAGCCAGCATACAAGAACATATGAAAAGAACAGGTTTATTCTTTTTCTTTTCATATGTTCTTGTTTGCTAACTGTATCTCTTGTCAATGTACTTTGAGAAAGGTGGCCAGATAAGGTCACGATATTAATAAGTACTTCAACTATATTTTCGTTGTTTTCTATAATGGGTTTTTCCTACCATTTTAGACTGTAAATTAACAGTTTTGTGTTTATTGTGTATATATATATATATTATATATATATATATATATATATATATATATATATATATATATATATATATATATATATATATATATATATATATATAATCATGGTGACTTATTTTTATGCCAATTAGTAGCGTACTCCTCAGTTGCAAACTATCATAAGTAATTCCTGGGGATATCTATATCATCATGACTTAGATTTTTATTTAAAAATTTCATTTAAAACGTATGTATCGACAATTTCTTTAAGTCAGCAATATCAAATAGTTAAGTAAACCTAACAACGTAATAATGTAAATACGTAATTAATGCATATAATAAAAATAATAAAACAAAATTATAGTAATATCTGATACTTACTTTGAAGATTTCACAAATACAAAAAGTTTCATTACCTGTTCATGTGTCACTATTAATCTCCAATAGAATAGGTAGACAGATACAGGTTGAAGCTAGGGAATGAAGGCCAGATTCCCTTCCTAGCGCCCAGCGGTGAGATTGGATACGGGTAGAGTGAAGCATTATTATATATTAGAGGGAAAGCCTATGTGCGTACTTACCCAATAGCAGATATTGTCATAATACCAGTGTATAAATATATGAATATAAGAAGAAATGAAAAAAGTAAATAAATACGTTTGGAAGAGCGCAAAAGGCCCAAAAGATTCTCTTTAATATTGCGGGTGAAAACCATTTAAGAGCTATCTAACGCGGCTCCCTCGGCTCTAAAAATACTTCGCATATTATCACAGACATATCCTTGCATAGTTACTACCACTTAATCGCCAATTAGAGGTAATACATAGACATCAATTCCAATTAGCTTAAGCTTAAAGTATTTAAGCGTGACTGGATAATTTTCGAATTATCCCAGCCAGAGGCCGTGATTGAAAAATACAAAAAATTCTAATAAACTATAGAAACTTCGCCAATACTAAAGTCAAATTACAATATAGCTCTAAACACCTGTAATGGTTCCTAGCCTAGTCTGCAAAACCCACCATTTTTTCCTCACTGTGCCAATGGGGGGGGGGTATGTGCATACAGGCACTCGCTCTGAGTTACAGATGATAACTCTACAAAATATATTTGACAATCTGTAATTTACGTATTGATTACTGCTTTGTTTAATTCATTCTTTATTTTACATGCAATAATTGCGAATGACTAATTTTCACTTTCCAACTAATAACAAGCTGGAATTTTGGAAAATCTGAAGACGAGACTAACGTCTCACATTCTTTATATTCTGGATAATTATCCTGTTTCAAGCCTAGCTCTCTCACCTGTCTAATTACACGTAACTTCTTGTACAGTGAGGAGCCCGTTCATCTTCGTTTTCTTTGGCCTATCAACTTTGGTAACCCAATAGGTAACAACCTCATTTATTAAGCAAGAGGCTGTGGGCATGAATTCATTAAGAGAGAGAGAAAAAAAAAGTGTATCTAGAGATACCTAATGTGGCCCAGAAATTTATCATCATCCGCTGAGGGAACGAAAAAGTAATATTTATATACTTGAAATGCACCTGTTTATATGGTCTCACGCCTAGATTCTAGATCTTTTTGACATCCTGTGATCAATGTATAGTCACAAGTGTCTAGAGATGTACTACTATACCGTACTACTGTCGTAGTGGTATAAGTTCTGACAGTTCCAACATATAGGCCTAACTCTTCTTCCTCTTGTCCCAAAGGCTCATAGGCCTCTCTCTCTCTCTCTCTCTCTCTCTCTCTCTCTCTCTCTCTCTCTCTCTCTCTCTCTCTCTCTCTCTCTCTGCCACTACAACCTAGTCTTGTTAATAATGGCTGAAGCAGAGGAACCGACGGAGTCTCTCCCATCGCTAATTGCTGCCACCGTAAATCATTCCTGGGCCGTATTTGACCACACTCGGGGAAGAGAAAAGCCCAACATCATAACTATTAATTTTCGATAGCATCCCTTATCTCATCAAAAGCGGCAAGGGGATAAGATAGCGTGATAACTATTAGGCCTACAGTTTACTGAATGAATTTTTTTCTTAGCTGTAGGCTACATGATATAGCATACTTATTATAAGACAAGTCATTTGTGAATGAGATTTTATGAAGAGTTTATGAAGGCTAATACCATATCAAATACCTTAAAAATAATAAAAAAAAAATACAAATAGAAACACAATAAAGCTAATAAAGCAATATATGTTTTCGTCATAACAAGAAAATACGGGCAACATTAATTTATGGAAATGAAAATTATTTAAAAAGGATAATTTTAGTAAACGATATCAAAACACAACACTATATTACACTGGTACCCGGCCATATATATATATATATATATATATATATATATATATATATATATATATATATATATATATATATATATATATATATATATATATATATATATATATATATATACACACTTTTGGCTAATTCATTTCTTAATTCTCAAGTCTAAAACTTAACAACAACGCGGCTTTAGTATTTCAGATTCTGGAAAACATTTCTCAGAGCCAGTAAAAGAAAAAAGAAAAAAAACATATCCCAAACATATAAATTATGATAACAAACTGATAACAACACTTTAGGCAGGACAACCCACCTCCTACAAGAAGATATTACGGTGTTAATTTTCTTATCTAAAATCTTATATTTCTCTTTGCTTTTTAAGCCCATTATTTATATGCTCGTACCAAAATAAAACAGCATATTTAATGTTGTTCCCCTAATCGGTAAACACTACATGCGTAAAACAATAATTATTATTGTAGAACTAATAACTCACACTGTGAAAAAAGGTATTTACCAAGAGAGTTGCGGTGGGATACAGCAAGGCGATACTTTTAGGCCTATCTGACTCTATGGCGATGTAAGTATTTAGGGTTATGTCTACAAATTTCTTCTGCAATATCATTCCTCTACTAAATAATATACCATGTAATTAAGGCAAATTATATCGCGTTACCTTTAAGAAATATAATCTAGAAAATGTTACCTATGAAATAATCCTATATCATAGCGAAGTTATTCCTTTTGAAAGATTTAAAGAGAGAGATAAGACAATAAGCATATTAAAACGCTTACAAAGTAAGAGAAAGAATAAGCAGAATTTGTGCATAGAGATATATCCACTAAGAATTAAGAAAAAAGAAATACTACAATGAAGATAACAGCACAACGGTGAGCAGGAGAAAAAAAAAAGGCAAAATAAAATAGCTTTTTACATGTGGAAAGCAAAAGATACGTTTCAAAGCTCATTATTATTTTTCAAAGAGATCGAAGATATGGCGTCTAATCAAAACATGAAATGTAGATCATTCTTAAATACGTTTTTGTAATTCATAAAAATTTCCACTTGAAAAGAATCAGGGTTTTGCTTTGATTTGGCCATCCCCTTTATAAGAAGGATTATGGCACATTGACTATAGATTAAAATAAATAAAAGCAATCAAGGTTCTGCTCTGACTCGGCCACAATTTAATAAGGGGAATTCTGACCCCCTTGTGCATAGATGAGAAGTAACAAAAAATCATTGCCTATTTTTCTTTCTTTTTACTATTAAAGCAATAACTATACATGGGCTGCTGTGACCTCTCTATATGGGAGATGATGCTTCCTTGTATATATTTTAATGGTGACACAAAAATGTCATGCTTTGACTCAGCCACCCCCTGTACATAGGAGATAATGACTTCTTGTATGTAGACTAAAAGTAATTACGAGGTCCTGCTTTGACTAGGCCACTCCCTTTAAAAGGGGATTATAACAGCTTGCATAGAGATTAAAAGTAACAGGAAAAAAAAAAAGCGCGCTATCGGTCTTATGCTTTGTTCATCACGCTAACACGTCCTCATGTACAGTTATGGCGTTAATAAAAGAAAAGTTTGCGACGGTATCTGAATTTTGCATAGGGTCCGCTGAGGAGTGATTTTCGACCCGGCGGAGACCAGCGGATACGCCAAATCAACATCGTCAAATCCACTTATGTCAACAGATGGCGACATGCCAAAATGAGTTTTACATGCCACTTTAACGTATGTTCTACTTTTCTGTCTGTAGTCTGTTTTTCCCTAACGTAACGTAACCTAACCATCATTCCCTGATGATTCACAAATAACAAAATAATATATATATATATATATATATATATATATATATATATATATATATATATATATATATATATATATATATATATATAAATAAATATGCTATATATATATATATATATATATATATATATATATATATATATATATATATATATATATATATATATGATATATATATATATATATATATATATATATATATATATATATATATATATATATATATATATATATATATATATATATATATATATATATATATATATATATATATGCTGTATATATATATATATATATATATATATATATATATATATATATATGTATATATATATATATATATATATATATATATATATATATTTATATATATGCTGTATATATATATATATATATATATATATATATATATATATATATATATATATATATATATATTTATATATATGCTGTATATATATATATATATATATATATATATATATATATATATATATATATATATATATATATATATATATATATATATATATATATATATATATATAT
>JAXCGZ010002014.1:50000-52500 GCA_037179515.1 Halocaridina rubra | reverse complement strand
TATATATATATATATATATATATATATATATATATATATATATATATATATATATATATATATATATATACTATATATATATATATATATATATATATATATATATATATATATATATATATATATATATATATATATATATATATATATATATATATATATATATATATATATATATATATATATATATATATATATATATATATATGTATATATGTATATATATATATATATATATATATATATATATATATATATATATATATATATATATATATGTATACATATATATATATATATATATATATATATATATATATATATATATATATATATATATATTGTATATATATGTATATACATATATATATATATATATATATATATATATATATATATATATATATATATATATATATATATATATATGTATATATATATATATATATATATATATATATATATATATATATATATATATATATATATATATATATATATATATATATATATATATATATATATATATATATATATATAAGGTAGAAGAGTTGAAAAATCCAGAGAAGAGACAGGAATATCAGGACAGGTGGAAAGTGGCATATGACAGGGTGAAAGAAAGAGAAGTTGGGGAGTAAGAGGAGGAATGTGGGTTGATGAAAGAATGTTTTGTGGGACATGCAAGTGATGTGTGTGGAAAGAGGTTTGTAGGAGGTGGCATGAGGAGGGGCAGCGAGTGGTGGAATGAAGGTGTGAAAATGAAGGTGGAAGAGAAAAAGAGGGCTTTTGAGGAATGGCTGCAGTGTAACAGTAGGGAGAAGAGTGAAAAATATAGGGAGAAAAATGTGGAAACCAATAGGAAGGTAGAGGAAGAGAAGAGGTTGGCAAATGTTAGGTGGGGACAGGATTTTAGTAGGTCATATGAGGAGAATAAAAAGAAGTTTTGGAAAGAAGTGAAGAGAGTAAAGAAGGGTGGATCGAGGATGGAAGAGACAGTGAAAGATGTGACTGGACAGATGTTAAGAAGGAGTGATGCAAGGAAACGATGGGCAGAATATTTTGAGTGCTTGCTGAATGTTGAGGAAGATAGAGAGGCAACTATAGTGACAGTGGGGATTGTTCAAGTACCTGTAATGGGAGATGAAAAGGAAAGAGAGATTACAAGAGAGGAGGTGAAAAGGGCATTGTATGAAGCGAAAGAAGGTAAAGCTCCTGGAATGGATGGTGTGAGAGGGGAGATGTTGAAAGAAGGGGGAGTGACTGCGTTGGAATGGTTAGTGAGAGTGTTTAATATATACTTTTTGTTGTTAATGGTGCCAGTGGAATGGGTGATTGCTTGTACAGAGCCCCTATACAAAGGTAAGGGAGATGTGTATGAATGCATTAATTTTAGAGGTATAAGTTTGTTGAGTGTGGTAGGAAAAGTGTATGGTAGGATACTGACTAATGGGATTAGGGATAAAACAGAAAATGTGATCCTGGAAGTGCAGAGCGGTTTTAGGACAGGTAGAGAATGTATAGATCAGATTTTTATAGTTAGGCAGTTATGTGAGAAATATTTAGCAAAGGGTATGGATGTGTATTTTGCATTTTTGGATCTGGAGAAAGCGTATGATAGAGTTGATAGAGAGGCAATGTGGAATGTTTTGAGGTTATATGGAATTGATGGTAAACTGTTGCATGTAGTGAAGAGTTTGAATAATCGCAGTAGAGCTTATGTTAGGGTAGGGAATGAAGTGAAAGAGTGGTTTCCAGTGAGTGTGGGACTGAGACAGGGATGTGTGATGTCACCATGGCTGTTCAATTTGTATATTGATGGAGTCGTAAGAGAGGTAAATGAGCGAATGCGTGGTCGAGGTTTGAGAATGGTAGATGGGGATGATAACGAGTGGGAGCTGAATCAGTTGTAGTTTGCAGATGATACTGTGGTGGTGGCAGATTCAGAGGAGAAGCTGTGTCAGTTAGTGTCAGAATTTGGAATGGTGTGTGAGAGAAGGAAGTTGCGAGTGAATGTGGGAAAGAGCAAGGTTATGAGGTGTACAAGAAATGAGGATGGTGCTGGATTGAATGTTATGTTGAATGAAGAGAAACTTGAGGAAGTTGATCAGTTTAAGTATTTAGGCTCTGTTATAGCTGCAAATGGTGGAGTGGAAGCAGATGTGTGTCACAGAGTGAATAAAGGATGTAAAGTGTTGGGTGCATTGAAAGGAGTAATGAAGAATAGAGGGTTGGAATGAGTGTTAGAATGTTTTGCATGAGAAAGTGGTTGTGCCAACTGTGATGTATGGATCAGAGTTATGGGGTATGAAAGTAAGTGAGAGACGGAAACTAAATGTGTTTGAGATGAAATGCCTGAGGAGTATGATTGGTGTATCTCGGTTGGATAGGGTTAGGAATGAAGTGGTGAGAGCAAGAATGGGTGTGAGGAGATAAATTGCAGCCAGAGTAGATATGAATGTTCTGAGATGGTTTGGCCATGTGGAAAGGATGGATGATGAAA
>JAXCGZ010002014.1:37500-45000 GCA_037179515.1 Halocaridina rubra | reverse complement strand
TGAAAATTATAGGCCAATCTCTCTTCTCAGCATTCTGTCTAACATACTTGAGAAGGTAGTTGCCACCCAGTTAATAAATTTCCTTGAATCAAATTGTCTATTATGTGAAGAACAACACGGTTTTCGGCCTAAGCTTTCTACCGAGACGGCCTTACTTAAAATTACTGATAAAATTTATAGTAATATTGAAAATAAGAAAATATCACTTTTATTATTGTTAGATTTGTCTAAAGCATTTGACAGTGTACACCATCAAATTCTAATGAGAAAACTTTCCAAAGTTCATGTTGACTCATTTTGGTTCGAAAATTATCTGAAAGATCGAATTCAATCAGTTCGAATGGGCTCGACTCTCTCTTCTTCTTTAGATATCAGTTTTGGCGTTCCTCGGGGTTCAATTTTGGGTCCTCTGCTTTTCCTAATATATGTTAATGATTTACCTCAATTTGTAAGAGATTGCCTACTTGTTATGTATGCTGATGACACCCAGATTATGCTTACTGGTGACATTGATAGAATTCCTGAAATCTTAAAAAGGGCTGAAGATATATTAAACTGTGCCAAAAGTTATTTTAACAGTAATGGTCTTTTACTGAACGAAAATAAAACTAAATTCGTTATTTTTGGATCAAATCAATACCTGTCCCGCATTCCTGAGAACATCAGTATAAATTTCAACAATGTTTCACTCTTCCCATCTAATAAGGGTAAAAATCTAGGAGTTATTATGGACAGTACCATGACATTTAATTTTCATATCGATGAACTACATAAAAAAGTGAACGGGACCCTTATTTACTTGAACAGAGTCTATGAAAGATTCGAGCCTGATTGTAGGGTAATTGTAGTACAAACATTGATTTTAAGTATTCTCAACTACTGTCTGAGTGTTTGGGGTTCCACGACTAAGACCCAGATGTTACTGAGTGAAAAGGCTCCAGAATTTTGCTGCAAGAGTTGCCATAGGGGGGGGTGCATAAACATGATCACGTGACTCCCCTCTTTGAGAGATTGGGTTGGCTAAGGATGGACATGAAGTTCATATATAATATCTGTCTTTTAGTTTTTAAAATAAATCATGGAATATTACCGGAATGGCTCTTCTCATTGCCAACAGTTAATCAAGTGCGTATCAATAACGTCAACACCAGATATCAGAATTCTTTTTACGTGCCCAGAACTTCCACTGATATTGGGGCAAGAGCCTTAAATGTAATGGGCCCGAGACATTGGAACTCTTTACCCGCAAACTTAAGAAGCTGCCAAACATTACCCTCATTTAAATCTCATCTTTTAAATCACCTACTTAATAAGTGATTTTAGTCTCATTATTATCCTCCCATTGGGTAGACGAAGTGTACGTATGCTTATTTTAATGTGTAAATATTTTGATTTTGTGCTTTGCAAATTTCATTTGTTTTATTTTGACATTTTACATTGTAATTTGTAATTAGATCAATTATCATGTAATAGCCATTTTTGATGGAATAAAGTTTTTGACTTGACTTGACTTGACTCTCTCTCTCTCTCTCTCTCTCTCTCTCTCTCTCTCTCTCTCTCTCTCTCTCTCTCTCTCTCTCTCTCTCTCTCTCTCTCTCTCTCTCTCTCCCCTTGATATTTTTTTTATTTATTCAGATAACTATACATGGGGACATGTGCATATGGGCACTCCCAGTGATATTGCAGTTGATAAACATTACAATCTATTTGGTTATGTATAAATAAAATATTAATAGAATTTGTAATTAATTTTAGATATCATAGCAAGTAATTAATAATAAAATATAGTGTAATAATTGAAGAGTAATTGAAGTGCAATATTTGTAACAATATTTTCAATAGCCCTTGTTGAGTGCTATCAATTAAGTTACATTTCATTTTTCAACAGTACTTCTGCAGACAATTTGAAGCAGATATAGAATAACAATTTTTAGGTTAGAATAATAGGTAGGTACATATACATATGCATGCATTACTTAGATGAGCAATAGAAACACCACTGGGGCTTCATAGTCATACATATCAAGGAGAGAGAGAGAGAGAGAGAGAGAGAGAGAGAGAGAGAGAGAGAGAGAGAGAGAGAGGAGAGAGAGAGAGAGAGAGAGAGAGAGAGAGTGTTTGTGGTATTCATTTCAGCAAAAGGAGTTATTCTTCCTTACCACAGATAAAGATGCATACATGCATACTCATACACATCATTGTCATCTGAGGGTAACAGCAAAGGAAAGTGCATGTAATTAATCGCATATATGTACACATATAAACCTGAACATACATACATACATACACACATACATATAAACACTGTGCCATATAATGGAAGATAAATTTGAAAGGAAAAGAAAGAGAAAGAATGAAGCCCCAGTGGTGTTTCTATTGCTCATCTAATTAATGCATGCATATATATATGTATGTATGTGTATGTGTATGTATGTGTATATGTGTATGCATGTGTATATGTATGTATATATATGTATATGTATATATATGTATATGTATGTGTATGTATATGTGTATGTGTATGCATATGTATATTTACCTACTTATTATTCTAACCTGAAAATTGTTATTCTATATCTGCTTCAAATTGTCTGCAGTAGTACCGTTGGAAAGTGAAATGTAACTTAAATGATAGCACTCAACAAGGGCTATTGAAAATATTGTCACAATGATTACTCTTCAAGTACTCTTCAATTATTACACTATATTTTATTATTAATTACTTGCTATGATATTTAAAATTAATTGCAAATCCTATTAGTATGTTATTTATACTTAACCAAATATATTGTAATGCTTATCAACTGCAATATGACTGGGAGTGCCCATGTGCACATGTCCCCATGTACAGTTATCTGAATAAATAAAAAAAAAAATATGTACATGAGAGAGAATTACGTCAGCTTAATCCATTATCACTATTATCACAACAATTGCTACCATTATCATGATTATTATTATTATCATTATTATTATTATTATTATTATTATTATTATTATTATTATTATTATTATTATTATTATTATTATTATTATTATTATTATTAATATTATTATTATTATTATTATTATTATTATTATTATTATTATTATTATTATTATTATTATTATTATTATTATTATTATTATTATTATTATTATTATTATTATTATTATTATTATTATTATCACCACCACCATCATCATTACTACAGCTTTTGTATATAGATTGAGTTATGAATCAAAAGTAGCAATTATTGATATATATAGACATACACATACATATATACACATACATATATATACATATATATCTATTGTTCATCTAATTAATGCATGCATATGTATATGTACCTACTTATTACTCTAACCTAAAATTCTTATTTTATATATGCTTCAAATTGTCTGCAGTAGTACTGTTGAAAAGTGGAAATGAAACTTAAATGATAGCACTCAACAAGGGCTATTGAAAAGATTGTTACAAATATTTCTCTTAATTAATAATTGCAGAGTGCTCATCTGCTATTAATAAATGTAAACCATAATAATATTACTCTTAATTAATAATTGCAGAGTGCTCTTCTGCTATTAATCAATTATTACACTATATTTTATTATTAATTACTTGCTAAAATATTTAAGATTGATTGCAAATTCTATTAATATTTTATTTATACATTACCAAATAGATTGTAATGTTTATCAACTGCAATATCACTGGGAGTGCCCTTGTGCACATGTCCCCATGTACAGTTATCTGAATAAATACATACATACATATACCTTGGCTGTTTCCCCCTTAAATTGGGAGGTAGCCGACATCAAAAAAGGAAAACAGTTTGGGGAGAAGTTATTCTCCCCTCTACTCCCCCTCTTCTTTGACGTCTCACAGGAGGTTGGTACAAGGGGGGGGATTCCTAGTCCCCCCGCCCCGTCCACTTTTAGTCGCCTTTTACGACACGCAGGGAATACGGTGAGGCTATTCTTTGATATTGTGCCCGCCCCACAGGGCACAGGTTGGAAGTGAGAAAATGGAAGATGACGAAGCAACAGACTGGAGGTAAAACACCTAATGTTTACATGACCCTCTCGCGGTGACCTTGGGCAGTAAAGACCGTTGAGATCGAACAGAGAACTTTTGCGTACGCATTTCTTACTTACTCAAAAATGGTACTCTTGGATGCGTAGCTACGCATTTTCCAACGACGCACTCACTCATAAGCGTACATTCGTCAACGTCGGACTCGTTTTTTATTTGTATTTAAGTATCGCAAGAGCAATTATCGAGTTCATACCGACAAATACATCGAAACTACAACACTAGAAAAGCATTTTTTTTTATTAAATTAAATTCTCTAGATAATAATAATAATAATAATAATAATAATAATAATAATAATAATAATAATAACAATAATAACAATAATAATAATAATAATAATAACAATAATAATATTCAATATTATTATTATTATTATTATTATTATTATTATTATTATTATTATTATTATTATTATTATTATTATTATTATTATTATTTTTATTATTATTATTATTAGTAGTAGTAAAAAAATAAAAAAAAATCTGAATACAACTCTGTTCATATTACAGTTTCCCCCAACCTCACTCGTGGTGTTGTTTTTGCATTTATTTCAAATTCCAATCTAATTGGGGTCAACAATAATCAAATAAGCACATTACCATATGTGAAAACATTAATCATATTTTACCCCGACTTGGACTCGAACCTAGGAAATATAATTACTTTGATAAGGCGCTACCAACTACACCACAGTAGGTTAAAAGGAAAAAAACCTTTACAGCTTTATCTGCTATACTAGGATTGAACGCAGTCTATCTGAGAGCCACTCTGTCCATATTACAGTTTCCCCCACGAGTGAGGTTGGGGGAAACTGTAATATGAACAGAGTGTTATTCACATTGAATGCATTCATTCATAGTATAGTAGATAAAGCTGTAAGCTTTGATTTCCTTTTAATCTTCTGTGGTGTTGTTGGGAGCGACTTAGTGCAGTAATTATGTGTCCTAGGTTCAAGTCCCAGTCGGGGTAAAATATGATTTATGTTTTCACATATGGTAATGTGTTTTATTTTTATTATTGATGATCCCTATTAGATTGAGAAGTGATTTAAATGTGAAAATGGAGCCATGAGTGAGGTTGGGGGAAACTGCACTATGAACAGAGTGGCAATCAGATAGAATGTGTTAATTCCTAGTGTAGCAGATAAAGCTGTTATGCTTTTTCCCCTTTCACCTTCTGTAGTGTAGTTGGTAGCTCCTACCTCAATAATTATGTGTCCTAGGTTCGAGTCCCAGTCAGGGTAAAATATGATTCATACACACACACACACACACACACACACACACACACACACACACACACACACACACACACACACACACACACACACACACGAAGATCAGGGGATGGGGCCTCATTAAGATTGTTATACACAAATGCTGATGGATTAGCTGGTAAGGCAGTAGAATTAAAAGATAGGATTCACAACAGTAAGGCAGATATAGTAGCAATTACAGAGACTAAGTTGAGTGAGGACATAAACAGCGTCACAGTTTTTCCTAAGGGTTTCAGAATACTAAGGGTTGAAAGATCTGAGAGGACTGGTGGAGGGATAGCACTGCTCATAAGTGAAAGGATTCAAGTTGAAGAAATAAACTTGGCTATAGAAAGTGAGTTCAAGGAATTTCTTGTTGCTCCCATAAATACTGGGTCAGAGAGCATTATAATAACTGCTGTATACAACCCACCAAGGAACCAAAATAGGCTTGATGTTTATGAGGAAAGTCATATAGGTACTATTGAAGTCATAAACTCAGTTGTTAACATGGCACGGGAAAAAAAATGTAGGATTTTGATTATGGGAGACTTTAATCATAAAGAGATAGATTGGATAAATCTTGACCCACACAGTGGTGAGGACTCATTCGGGGCAAGATTCCTAGATTGCATACAAGGGAATTTCCTACACCAACATGTAATGGAACCAACAAGGGCCAGGGGTGGGGATGAGCCATCACTACTTGATCTAGTGTTCACAGATAATGTGTTGGATATTGAAAAAATTGAGTATGAACCACCAATTGGAAAGAGTGACCACTGTGTGTTGTTGATGGAGTATATCATTGAAGATATTCTCCTGAGAGTAGAGGCACTGAGGACATGAGGAAGAACTATCGGAAAGGAGATTACATCAAAATGAATGAGCTTTTTGCAGTTATTGACTATAGAACCTTATTTTATAACAAATCTGTACAAGATATGTAAGACATCTTTTGTGAGAAATATGGGAAGATAGTAGATTGCTGCATACCTGTCACCAAAGTAGGTGTAATTCATGCCAGAGAGAAATGGTTCGATAATGGGTGTAAAAGAGCTAAGGAGTGGAGAGACAAATGCTGGAAAAGGTATAGGAGGAGAAAAAACATAAATGCCTGGCAAACCTACAAAAGAGCAAGAAATGACTACCTAAGTAAAAGGAGAGAGGCAAAGAGAGACTATGAGAGGGACATCACCAGGAAGGCTAAAGAAAATCCCAAGCTTTTCCACAGCTTTATCAGAGGAAAACTGAAGGTAAAAGAACAGGTTTTAAGGCTAAAGAGAGCGGATGGAAGCATCACTGAGACGGATGAAGAGATCTGCAAAGAATTGAACAAGGAGTTTCAGTCAGTATTTACAGTAGAAAATACCCCACCCCCTCAGATTGCAGTGATAGAAGATCAAGGGCCGGTAGTAGAGAACATCAACCTTACAGCCACAGAGGTATGCAAAGCGCTGATGGATTTAGATGTTCATAAAGCTACAGGTCCAGATGACATATCCCCTCATGTGCTTAAAAAATGCGCAAACACAATATCAGTGGCACTAAGTATCATATTTAAGGAGTCACTGGAGTCGGGGGAGATTCCAAGATGCTGGAAACAAGCAAATGTGATACCTATCTTCAAAAAGGGAAGGAGGGATACGGCTCTGAACTATAGACCAGTTTCCTTGACCAGCATAGTTTGCAAAGTTATGGAGAAACTACTAAGGAAACATATCTCTCTTCACTTGGAATCCTTCAACTTTTTGTCAGTGAGGCAACATGGCTTCAGAGAAGGTAGATCAACAGTAACAAACTTATTAGAATTTTATGATGAGGTAAGCCAAATCTTACAGGAAAGAGAGGGCTGGGCAGATTGCATATTCCTAGACTTCCAGAAAGCGTTTGACACTGTTCCACATAGGAGACTTATTAGGAAGCTGCAATCAATGGCTAGAATAGGTGGAAATGTTTTGGAATGGATACAAACTTACTTAGAAGGAAGGGAACAGAGGGTTAGAGTAAGACACTCAGTGTCTGAATGGAGAAGAGTTAATAGTGGAGTTCCACAGGGTTCAGTTTTAGGGCCACTTTTGTTCCTTGTATATGTAAATGACCTACCAAAGTCTGTAATTTCATTCATGAATATGTTTGCAGATGATGCAAAGATTGTGAAGAA
>JAXCGZ010002014.1:15000-27500 GCA_037179515.1 Halocaridina rubra | reverse complement strand
CTGCAAATCCTAACTAATACGTTTAGCTAATCGCACTCTGACACTCCCGGGTCTTGGCCTCTGGTAATGATTCTTAGTTTTTTTTATTTTTTGCTATCTTACTCTTTTTATTGTTTTATCCCATACCCTCATACAAACTGCATACGTAGAGCCTGTGCCCCGCACGACGTCTATGTCCTGTTATGACGCAGACTACTACTGCCTCGCTTGGCAGCTGTTAATAGTAAGTAGTCTTGTGTGATGTGCTCACCAACTACAAGTCGTCGACCTAAAACCTGATGTCGAGGTTCAGATTAAATTGTTCTTCATCGAGAGCTTTTCACATGTTCTTTTCGAGTCTCTGTTTCGCAGTATCCCTTGGAGGCTATCGTTGCCTTTGATGAATGTTTTTACGACTACTGTACTTCCTGACTCCACCATCCTCCATTGACCAAGGCTTGACACAGGGCACCGAACTGAGTTAGCTTCATTACCCTGATGCTGACTTCAATTTTCCCTCTCTCAGTGACTGGATATATTCTCTCTCTCTCTCTCTCTCTCTCTCTCTCTCTCTCTCTCTCTCTCTCTCTCTCTCTCTCTCTCTCTCTCTCTCCTCTCTCTCCGCAACTTCCTGTGAATATGCCTTATGTGAACTGATGAGGCCTGAGATGCCATAGTGATGTGTTCGTGTGAATGACAATCAGAGTTATTATATCATGCCACGTCTGGTTACGAAACATTTCCGCTCTCTCTCTCTCTCTCTCTCTCTCTCTCTCTCTCTCTCTCTCTCTCTCTCTCTCTCTCTCTCTCACACACACACACACACCAGCTCATGGGCCGCTATTAGAGAACATCATCTTTTTAGCCACAGAAGTATGAATAGCGCTGATGGAATTAGATGCCCATAAAGCTTCTGGTCCTGATGATATATCACCTTATGTACTTAAGAAATGCGTTAAAGCAATGTCGCCGGCACTATGCATTATATCTGAAAAGTTGCTGGAATCAGAGGAGATTCCAAGATGCTGGAAATAAGCGAACGTGGTACCTGTCTTCAAAAAGGGAATGAGGGATACAGCTCTAAACTATAGACCTGTTTCCTTGACCAGCACAGTTTATAAAGTTATGGAGAAAATGCTAAGAAAATACATCCCTCTTCTCTTGGAATCCTTCAACTTTTTGTCAGAGACGACATGGCTTCAGAGAAAGTAGCTCAACAGTTACAAACTTATTAGAACTTTATGATGAAGTAAGCCGAATCTTACAGGAAAGAGAGGGCTGTCCTGATTGCATATTCCTAGACTTCCAGTTGGCATTTGTTACGATCCCTCAAGGGAGACTTATTAAGAATTCGCAAGCAATGCCAAGAATAGGTGGAAATGTCTTGGAATGGATAAATACTTACAAAGAAGGAAGGGAACAGAGGGTTAGAGTGAGACACTCGGTGTCTGAATGGAGAAGAGTTAGTTGTGGAGGTCCACAGGTTCACTTTTAGGGCTACTTTTATTCCTTGTATATGTAAATGACCTACCGATCTGTAAATTCATTCATGAATATGTTTTCGGATGATGCAGAGATTTTGAAGAAAGTAAGAGACGAGAACAATTGTAGAGAACTTCAGGAAGACCTAAATAGCCTTCATGAGTGGTCAGAAAAGTGGCTGATGAAATTCGTGAGTGTGTACATGCATACATGTGTATATATGTATATGTATGTCTATGTGTATCAAGAATTACTACTTTTGATTCTTTACGCTATCTGCTTACAAAAGCTGTAGTAACGATGATGGTGGTGATGATGGTAATACTATTACTACTACTGCTTCTACTACTACTAATAATAATAATAATAATAATAATAACAATAATAATAATAATAATAATAATAATAATAATAATAATAATAATAATAATAATAATGATAATAATAATAATATTAATAATAACAATAATAATAATAATGATAATAATAATAATAATAATAATAATAATGATAATAATAATAATAATAATAATAATAATAATAATAATAATAATAATAATAGCAATAATAATAATAATAATAATAATAGAACAACAATAATAATAATAATAATAATAATAATAATAATAATAATAATAATAATAATAATAATAATAATAATAATAATAATAATAATAATAATAATAATAATAATAATAATAATAATGGAATAACCTGACATAATTATCTTTCATGTACATAATTTGAAGGGTAGAGAGGGGGAAAGGCTTTCAGTCTTTCCTCTTCTTTTCCTTCCAAATTTCTCTTCCATTAGATGGTGCTGTGTTTGTGTTCATGTATGTATGTGTGGGTGTATATGTGCACGTATATGCAATTGATTACATGCATTTTCCTTTGTTGTGTCATCATCAAATGACAATGATGTGTATGAGTATGCATGTATGTATCTTTATCGGTGGAAAGGACTAATAACTCCTCTTGCTGAAATGAATACCACCAACTCTCACGCTTGCATATGAGTATATATATATATATATATATATATATATATATATATATATATATATATATATATATATATATATATATATATATATATATATATATATATATATATATATATATATATATATATATATATATATATATATCATATATATATATATATATATATATATATATATATATATATATATATATATATATATATATATATATATATATATATATATATATATATATATATGTATATATATATATAAATATATATATATATATATATATATATATATATATATATATATATATATATATATATATATATATATATGTATATTTTTATATGTATGTACGTGTGTATGCATGTATATGTATATGTACCTACCTATTACTCTAACTTGAAAATTGTTATTCTATATCTGCTTCAAATTGCCTGCAGTGGTACTGTGGAAAAGTGGATATTTAACTTAAATGATAGCACTCAACAAGGGCTACTGAAAAATATTGCTACAAATATTACTCTTAATCAATTATCGCAAAGTGCTCTTCCGCTATTAATACATGTAAACCATATTATATTACTCTTAATTGATAATCGCAGAGTGCTCTTCTGCCATCAATCAATTATTACACTATTTTTTTCTTAATTACTTGCTATGATAATTAAAATTAATTGCAAATTCTATTACTATTCTATTTATGCATACCCAAATAGATTGCAAAGTTTAACAACTGCAATATCACTGGAAGTGTTCATGTGCAAGTCCTCATGTACAGCTATCTGAATAAAAATAAATAACTTATTAATGTAAGATAATGAGAATGAGTTCAAATTCAAGTAGGCCCAAGCTTGACTACTCAATAGCAGGAGTTGAACTTCAAGAGACAGAGAATGAGAGAGATCTAGAAATAAACATACTGGCCGATTTGTCTCCAGAAATGTATATAAAGGGGATAGAAAGGGCAGCATATGCTTTCTTAGCAAATATAAGGGTAGCCTTCAGGCACATGGACAAGAAAATGCTCAGAAATATTTATGTAACCTATGTGAGGGAAAAGATTGAATATGCAGCCCCCTTTTGGAATCTACACTTGAAAAAGCATATAGTTAAACTGGAAAAATTTAAAGACCTGCCACGAAACTGGTGCCAGAAATGCGCAATCTCAGTTATGAGGGGAGGGTGAGGGAATTCTACTGACCATCACTCTAAGCTAGAAGAATAAGGGGGGATATGGTAACGGTTATTAAATACCTTCATGGTTTTATGACTGAGTGGATAGGGATCGATATTTTGATATGGCTGGGACAAGAACTAGAGGTCATAGTTTAAAGCTTCGTAAGAAAACTTCTTTGCAGGATGTAAGGAAGTATTTCTTAGTGTAAGAGTAGTAGATGATTTGAATTCGCTGAGCGAGGAGGTAGTTAATGCTAACCCAATCCATAGTTTTAAGGACAAGTATGATAAATATCACTAAGTACAAAAATGGAACCGACCACGAGAGCTACGGACATAGGCTCTTTCCCGTAAGCACAATTAGGTAATTATAATTAGATAATTATAAACATAAAATATCATATGCCGCTATCTAACCTATTATCTTATAATACTGATGTATCATCGAAAACATTGGCTATTTCTCCTCCTCCTCCCCCTTCCTATTCTTCTTCTTGTGTATCATATAATATTTTAGTGTAAAATAAAAATAAGCATAAAAAGTAAATACAAAAATAGATAAACAAATAAACCTTATAAATATATACCTAAAACTAAAAACAAACTAGCTATTGTAGTAAGATGATGTGAGATTGGATATATGTTTGGTAGGAGGAGGATGGATGTATTGGCATTGTGTGAGACGAAGATGAAAGGAAAAGGAGAAGTGGCATTCGGTGATGTGACAGGTAGGGTGTCTGGGGTTGAAAGGGGGAGAGCGAGAGGTGTGGCATTATAGCTGAGTGAATGGATGGTAAATAAGGTAGTGGAATGGAAAGAAGTGTCATCTAGGCTGATGTGGGTGAGGGCTAGGATAGGTAGGGAATGTTGGGCTTTTGTTAGTGCGTATGAGCCAGGATGTGAGAGAAGTGAGGCAGAACGGGATGAATTCTGGAATGAGCTAACTAGGTGTGTGGATGATCTGGTAGAAGGAACTATGTAGTTGTGTTGGGTGACTTGAATGCCAGAGTGGGTGATGGAGAGGTAGAAGGTGTTGTAGGAAGGTATGGGGTACCAAGTGGGAATGAGAGTGGCGAAAGACTGTTAGATATGTGGGTGGAGCAAGAGTTGGTGATAGGTAATAGTTTTTTCAAGAAGAAGTTAATAAATAAGTATACGTGGATGAGAGTGGCAGATGGAAGAGTGAAAGAAAGAGCATTGATGGATTATGTGTTGGTAGCAAAGAGCATGATTGGTAGAGTGAAAGATGTGCATGCACATAGGGGTGTGGCTGCTGGGATGTCTGATCATTTTTTGGTTGAAGCAAAAGTGGTAGTAGCAAAAGAGTGGGGAAATAGAGTGGGGGGATGTAGAAGGGAAATAGTGAAGGTGGAAGAGTTGAAAAAGCCAGAGAAGAGACAGGGATATCAGGACAGGTTGAAAGTGGCATATGACCGTGAAAGAAAGAGAAGTTGGGGAGTAAGAGGAGGAATGTTGGTTGATGAAAGAATGTTTTGTATGACATGCAAGTGATGTGTGTGGAAAGAGGTTTGTTGGAGGGGGCATGAGGAGGGGCAGCGAGTGGTGGAATGAAGGGGGGTGAAAATGAAGGTGGAAGAGAAAAAGAGGGCTTTTGAGGAATGGCTGCAGTGTAACAGTAGGGAGAAATATGAAAGATATAGGGAGAAAAATGTGGAAACCAATAGGAAGGTGTAGGAAGAGAAGAGGTTGGCAAATGTTAGGTGGGGACCAGGATTTTAGTAGGTCATATGAGGAGAATAAAAAGAAGTTTTGGAAAGAAGTGAAGAGAGTAAGGAAGGGTGGATCGAGGATGGAAGAGACAGTGAAAGATGTGAATGGACAGATGTTAAGAGGGAATGATGCAAGGAAAAGATGGACAGAATATTTTGAGTGCTTGCTGAATGTTGAAGAAGATAGAGAGGCAGCTATAGTGGCAGTGGGGGGTGTTCAAGTGCCAATTATGGGAGATGAAAATGAGAGAGAGATTACAAGAAAAGAGGTGAAGAGGGCATTGTATGAAGCAAAGCAGGTAAAGCACCTGGAATGGATGGTGTGAGAGCGGAGATGTTGAAAGAAGGGGGTGTGACTGCATTGGAATGGTTAGTGAGAGTGTTTAATATATGCTTTATGTTGTCAATGGTGCCAGTGGAATGGGTGATTGCTTGTACAGTGTCCCTATACAAAGGTAAGAGAGATGTGTATGAATGCAGTAATTTTAGGGGTATAAGTTTGCTGAGTGTGGTAGGAAAAGTGTATGGTAGGATACTGATTAATAGGATTAGGGATAAGACAGAAAATGTGATCGTGGAAGTGCAGAGTAGTTTTAGGAGAGGTAGAGGTTGTATAGATCAGATTTTTGTAGTCAGGCAGTTATGTGAGAAATATTTAGCAAAGGGTAAGGATATGTATTTTGCATTTTTGGATCTGGAGAAAGCGTATGATAGAGTTGATAGAGAAGCAATGTGGAATATTTTGACCTCATATGGAATTGATTGTAGACTGTTGCAAGCAGTGAAGAGTTTGTATGAGGGCAGCAGTGCTTTTGTTAGGATAGGGAATGAAGTGAGAGAGTGGTTCCAGTGAGTGTGGGACTGAGACAGGGATGTGTGATGTCACCATGGCTGTTCAATTTGTATATTGATGGAGTCGTAAGAGAGGTGAACGAGCGAGTGCATGGTCGAGGTTTGAGAATGGTAGATGGAGATGATAATGAGTGAGAGCTGAATCAGTTGCTGTTTGCAGATGATACTGTGGTGGTGGCAGATTCAAAGGAGAAGCTGTGTCAGTTAGTGTCAGAATTTGGAATGGTGTGTGAGAGAAGGAAGTTGCGAGTGAATGTGGGAAAGAGTAAGGTTATAAGGTGTACAAGAAATGAGGATGGTACTGGGTTGAATGTTATGTTGAATGGCGAGACACTTGAGGAAATTGATCGGTTTAAGTATTTAGGCTCTGTTATAGCTGCAAATGGTGGAGTGGAAGCAGATGTGTGTCACAGAGTGAATGATGGATGTAAAGTGTTGGGTGCGTTGAAAGGAGTGATGAAGAATAGAGGGTTGAAAATGAATATTAAGAAAGTTTTGGATGAGAAAGTTGTTGTGCCAACTCTGATGGATGGATCAGAGTTATGGAGTATGAAAATAAGTGAGAGACAGAAACTAAATGCATTTGAGATGAAATGCCTGAGGAGTATGATTGGTGTATCTCAGTTGGATAGGGTTAGGAATGAAGTGGTGAGAGCAAGAACGGGTGTGAGGAGAGAATTTGCAGCCAGAGTAGATATGAATGTTCTGAGATGGTTTGGCCATGTGAAAAGGATGGATGATGAAAGGCTGGTGAAAAAGGTGATGAATGAGAGAGTTGATGGGTTAAATGCTAAAGGGAGGCCTAGGTTTGGGTGGATGGATGAAGTAAGGAGAGCCCTGAATGATAGGAGGATGGATGTGAAGGAAGCAAATGAGCGTGCTAGGAAAAGGAATGAGTGGCGAGCGATTGTGACACAGCTCTGATGGACATCTGCTTTTACCACAGGGCTGCATCTTACAGAGGTAGCCCATAGGGTAGGGGCAGTAGGAGAGTTGGCATTCATGAAGCGACGCAGGTTGTGGAAGAGCCGGGAGGATGGGCTGTGGCACTCCAGCAGTGCCATCTGAACGGTCGCTAGCTCCCTCTTCATTGCCCATAGAGCAAAGTAATGCCCTTATTGTTTCTTTTTTGATGGCGGCTAACCCCCCATTGAGGGAGCCAGCCATGGTAGATAGATAGATAGATTATAGTTATTATTATTATTATCATTATTATTATTATTATTATTAGAATTATTATTATTACTATTATTATTATTATTATTATTATTAGTATTATTATTATTATTATTATTATTATTATTATTATTATTATTATTATTATTATTGCTATTATTATCATTATTATTATTATTAGTATTATCATTATCATTATTATAATTATTATTATATCAAAATTATTATTATTATTATTATTATTATTATTAGTAGTAGTAGTAGTAGTAGTAGTAGTAGATTTTTATGTGTGACACCGAGACAGACAAGAAATTGTCCTCATCACGCTTGGGCATAAAGAAAATATTAAGGCGAAGAAAAAGTTGAAGTTTTAAGACAAGATAGAAATAAGTAAATGATACACTGAAGACCTAGAGATATGGCAGTATTAGGCTCTGAGATGACAATAGGTCCGCTTTTGAAGGAATATAGTTTATAAAAATTAGGAAAGACTGAAAGAGGAGGAGAGTTCCAGAGTACTGTGTGAAGCTACAAAGTATCACAAAGTTCTTGTGAGATGAGGTCACTTGGCGAGTGTTACGCGGCCTCAGCAGCGTGCGGGGGGGGGGGCATGAAAATCCCCAACTCAACAGAGCAGCAATAGAAGTAGTAGTGATAGAAAAGAGAAAGTGATGATAACTTACGGCAAAGAGAGAGAAAGTCCAGATTAAAAGTAAAAGAAGGGTCATTGCTAAGTCTGACTGCCTTAGATTTAATCCTATCAAGGAGATAAGTATAAAAAGCACCCCAGATGTGCAAGTAGTATTCTAAGCAGGAACGGATAAGACCTTTATAGATATTAAGTAACTGCAAAAATGAAAAGTAATGACAAAAACGAAACAACCCCCAATTTTTGGGATGCAGACTTAGAAATTTGGAATATGTGATTCCTTCAAGATATGTTATATGCTATCTGTATTCCAAATATGTTAACAAAATTAGTAGTAGTAGTAGTAGTAGTAGTAGTAGTAGTAGTAGTAGTAGTAGTAGTAGTAGCATTAGTAGTGGGATTCTCTTATAAAAACGTGTCAATAAATTTCTAGGTCACATAACAATACGATAATCAAAAGGTAAATGAAAAAAATAGCCAATAATAATTTCTCTGTATTCTCTAATATTTTCTTTTATATATGAGTGAGTCATCGGGACAAACAAGAAAACTGCCCTCATCAATAAAGGCACGGTCACAAAGAAAACATTAAGGCAAAGGAAAAGAAAATGGTTATGGACAGGGCAGAGATGAGGTAATGATATACAATAGGAAAAAGACAGGATAAAAGATTAGTCAAAGTACTGAGGACCTAGATATATGTCAGGATTAGGCCCTGAGATTGCGATAGATCAGTTTTTTGAAGGAAGATAGGTTATGAAAATTAGGATAGAGAGAAGGAGGAAGAGAGTCTCAGAGACTAGTTATAGACTGGAAAGAGCAGTCGCTGCACCGACCAATCTGCGAGCTCCAAATCTTCACACAATACCTGTGAGACGAAGTCGCTTGGCGAGTGTTATGCGGCCTCGGCATAGGGGGATGGATGCAACTCGCCAACTCATCAGAGCAGCGATGGATGCATTAGCGACAGAAAAGAGGTTGGGATGATACCTTACGGCGAAGAGAATGAGAATTCAGATTAGAAGTAAGAGAAAGGTCATTAATGAATCTAACTGCCTTAGATTTAACCCTGTCAAGGAAATAAGTATATGGAGAAGCTCCCCAGATCTGCAAGTAGTATTTTAAGCAGGGACGGATAAAACCTTTATAGATTTTAAGTAACTGTAAAGAGGAAAAGAAATGACGAAAACTAAACATCACTCCATATTTTTTGGATGCATATTTAGAAATATGGATTACGTGATTCCTTCAAGACAAGTTAGATACAATCTGGGTTCCTAATATGTAAATAAAATTAAGAGGGTAATTTTCGTTAGTTTCGAAGACAACAGGGCTATCAGGAGGAAAAAGAGATAAAGAGATAGCCAGAAAATATGTCTTGGAGGCATTAAATTTAACTAAATTTTGGGTGCCTCAATCAGATACCCTCTCCAAATCGGAGTTGAGAGAAGAAGAAAGAGTGATACGAGGCTGCTTCAGTGTAGCAGATGAAGGTTGTGAAAAAAAGGCAGTGGAAAAATGAAGTATAGAATCATCGGCAAAGGCATGAGGAAGAGATGAAGATGGGACTGAAGAAGATCGTTGATGAATAGAAGGAACAGAGTAGGTGAAGGAACAGAACCGTGTAGAACTGGTAACAGGGAATGGGCTAGATGTTGCACCGAAAAACAAACAAACAAACAAACAATAATAATCATAGAATCAGAAATGCAAATCTGACTTTTAAAGAATTATTAAATAAAAATTAAATGTAAATATATGGCCTTTAATAAACCTATTTTCATCGTCACTTATGCATCACATGCTTGGCTATTACCATAGTTACTTTAATTTGCTCTGTTCAGTTCATACGTTTAATATAAGTTATTTCTAAACTTCACGTTAGTGAAATACACATACAGTATATTTGACGTATTATATATATATATATATATATATATATATATATATATATATATATATATATATATATATATATATATATATATATATATATATATATATATATA
Organism: Halocaridina rubra; assembly: GCA_037179515.1. Taxonomy (NCBI): domain Eukaryota; kingdom Metazoa; phylum Arthropoda; class Malacostraca; order Decapoda; family Atyidae; genus Halocaridina; species Halocaridina rubra. Next base: position 17,449 of record JAXCGZ010002014.1, on the reverse strand, counting down.
TATATATATATATATATATATATTTATATATATATATATATATATATATATATATATATATATATATATATATATATTTATATATATAGTGTCCGCAACTCTGAGGCGGCAGGTCGAGGGTTCGTGCCCCGTCACGGACTGAGGTTAGTAAAGGCATACACTCAGGGTAACGATTACATCTGCCAAAACAAGTCCTTCGCAAAAAGGCAATCGTCCAAGCCCTTAGTTGGAAAGGGAGTTCGTGACGCAAAACCTAAACCAAACATATATATATATATATATATATATATATATATATATATATATATATATATATATATATATATATATATATTACTTTCATGCTTTTATGTTCAAATGACAAGGATGTACAGCCTACATGTGACTTTTCGTACGTATTATTTTCATTATCATCTTATTCATGATAAACAAAGGGTGATATTAAAATGCTAATTTTTATTGTACATGAACACACACATGTATATGCTAAAGTGTTATATATATATATATATATATATATATATATATATATATATATATATATATATATATATATATATATATATATATATATATATATATATATATATATATATATATATATATATTCATAATTTCGTTAATCACCTCCGCCTATGCCATGTGAGTGACGCTAGGTGTTATTTGCCAGAGTAGGCCTAATTAAGTGTCCCGGTTAAAGGTCTCAATCCTAAGCCAAAATACCTGATTATAAGTTTTAGACGGTGAGAAGAAGAAGAAGAAGAAGAAGAAGAAGAAGAAGAAAAAGAAGAAGAAAATCTAATACCAGATGTCCAACTTGACACAATAAAGAGAAAGCTTTTGAATCCTTTCCATTAGAACAGGATTCTAAAGCTTTTTCCCTTCAAGTACCCTCTGAGCTATAAAACCATCTATCCGTATCCCCATTAATCTGACATCGAATATGGAATGGTAATATAATAAGACTAATTCACTATACAATGGTATTGCTGCAGCGGATATCAAAGAGTGAATAAAAATATAATGATTTTATGAAGCTGTAGCATCGACATCGCAAACAAGTTAGAAAGAATATATCTGTTAAATACTTTTTTTTTTTTGTGAACCATCTAAGTAATCCTGGAAAACTTCCTGCGAACCGCTGGGGGTTCGCAAACCCTGGTTTGTGAACCCGGGGCATTATAACATGTGTTTCGCTATTTTAAAAAACTAAATCATTAATAATAACGAGTTTCAAATAACGGACTAATTCGTGATTTTTTTCCCGTGTGTGTGTGTGTGTGTGAGATTACCTAATGGTCATTATCTAATGGTGCTTACGGGAAAGAGCCCAAAGCTCATATATTCCCGTCTCCTGATCGTTTCAGTTTTGTACTTAGTGATACTTATCATACCTGTCCTTAAAACTGTGGATTGAGTTAGCATTACCTACCTCCTCGCTTAGCCAATTCCAATTATCAACTACTCTTACACTAAAAAAGTACTTCCTTACATCCTGCAAAGAAGTTTTTTTACGAAGTTTCAAACTATGACCTCTAGTTCTAGTGCCAGTCATATCAAAATATCGATCCCTATCCACTCTATCATAACCATGAAGGAATTTAAAGACTGTCACCATAGCCCCCCCTCAATCTTCTAGCTTCGAGTGATGGTAAGTCTAATTCCCTCAGCATCTCATCATAACTGAGATTGCGTATTTCTGGCGCCAATTTCGTGGCATGTCTTTGAACTTTTTCCAGCTTAGCTACGTGCTTTTTCAAGTGCTGATTCCAAAAGGGGGCTGCATATTCAATTTTTGGCCTCACATATATTGCATAAATATTTCTGAGCATTCCTTCTCCATGTGCCTGAAGGCTACTTTTACATTTGCTAAGAAAGCATATGCTGCCCTTACTATGCCATTTATATGCATTTCTGGAGACAAATCTGCCAGTATGTTTACTCCTAGATCTCTCTCATTCTCTGTCTCTTGAAGTTGTACTCCTGCCACCTAGTAGTCAAGCTTGGGCCTTCTTGCACTTGTACCCATTCTCATTACCTTACATTTTGAAGTATTGAATTTCATTAGCCACTTTTCTGACCACTCATGCAGACTATTTAGATCTTCCTGAAGTTCTCTACCACTGTTGTCGTTTCTTGCTTTCTTCACAATCTTAGCATTATCTGCAAACATATTCATGAATGAATTTACAGACTCTGATAGGTCATTTACATACACAAGGAACGAGAGTGGTCCTAAAACTGAACCCTGTGGAACTCCACTACTAACTCTTCTCCATTCAGATACTGAGTGTCTTACTCTAACCCTCTGTTTGCTTCCTTCTAAGTAAGAGTTTTTCCATTCCAAGACATTTCCACCTATTCTAGCCATTGCTCACCCCTGGGACATTCTCGGGAGCAGTGCATCATAGATTTGGGGCTTGCTTTTACCAAGAGTAGGCCCCTTCCC
>JAXCGZ010002014.1:0-7500 GCA_037179515.1 Halocaridina rubra | reverse complement strand
TTGTTGAGAAAAAAAAGTCTAAAAGACCTTCAAGAATGCAAAGAAGTGTTCATTAGACGATACAGAACACAGGAAGAGATGGGAAAGATCAAAAACTTGTTGCAAGAGGCAAGAAGGTTAAATGATGAAAGAAATGAAGAAGAGAAGAAAAATTTTCGTTACAGAATACTTCCAGACAAAGGGGAGATAAAGAAGATAATGACAGAAGATCAGGGGATGGGGCCTCATTAAGATTGTTATACACAAATGCTGATGGATTAGCTGGTAAGGCAGTAGAATTAAAAGATAGGATTCACAACAGTAAGGCAGATATAGTAGCAATTACAGAGACTAAGTTGAGTGAGGACATAAACAGTGTCACAGTTTTTCCTAAGGGCTTCAGAATACTAAGGGTCAAAAGATCTGAGAGGACTGGTGGAGGGATAGCACTGCTCATAAGTGAGAGGATTCAAGTTGAAGAAATAAACTTGGCTATAGAAAGTGAGTTCAGGGAATTTCTTGTTGCTCGCATAAATACTGGGTCAGAGAGCATTATAATAACTGTTGTATACAACCCACCAAGGAACCAAAATAGGCTTGAAATTTATGAGGAAAGTCATATAGGTACTATTGAAGTCATAAACTCAGTTTTTAACATGGCACGGGAGAAAAAATGTAGGATTTTGATTATGGGAGACTTTAATCATAAAGATATAGATTGGATAAATCTTGACCCACACAGTGGTGAGGACTCATTTGGGGCAAGATTCCTAGATTGCGTACAAGGGAATTTCCTACACCAACATGTAATGGAACCAACAAGAGCCAGGGGTGGGGATGAGCCATCACTACTTGATCTAGTGTTCACAGATAATGTGTTGGATATTGAAAATATTGAGTATGAACCACCAATTGGAAAGAGTGACCACTGTGTGTTGTTGATGGAGTATATCATTGAAGACATTCTTCCTGAGAGTAGAGGCACTGAGGACATGAGGAGGAACTATTGGAAAGGAGATTACATCAAAATGAATGAGCTTTTTGCAGTTATTGACTGGAGAACCTTATTTTACAACAAATCTGTACAAGAAATGTATGACATCTTTTGTGAGAAATATGGGAAGATAGTAGATTGCTGCATACCTGTCACCAAAGTAGGTGTAATTCATGCCAGAGAGAAATGGTTCGATAATGGGTGTAAAAGAGCTAAGGAGTGGAGAGACAAATGCTGGAAAAGGTATAGGAGGAGAAAAAACATAAATGCCTGGCAAACCTACAAAAGAGCAAGAAATGACTACCTAAGTAAAAGGGGAGAGGCAGAGAGAGATTATGAGAGGGACATCACCAGGAAGGCTAAAGAAAATCCCAAGCTTTTCCACAGCTTTATCAGAGGAAAACTGAAGGTAAAAGAACAGGTTTTAAGGCTAAAGAGAGCGGATGGAAGCATCACTGAGACGGACGAAGAGATCTGCAAAGAATTGAACAAGGAGTTTCAGTCAGTATTTACAGTAGAAAATACCCCACCCCCTCAGATTGCAGTGATAGAAGCTCAAGGGCCGGTATTAGAGAACATCAACCTTACAGCCACAGAGGTATGCAAAGCGCTGATGGATTTAGATGTTCATAAAGCTACAGGTCCTGATGACATATCCCCTCATGTGCTTAAAAAATGCGCAAACACAATATCAGTGGCACTAAGTATCATATTTAAGGAGTCACTGGAGTCGGGGGAGATTCCAAGATGCTGGAAACAAGCAAATGTGATACCTATCTTCAAAAAGGGAAGGAGGGACACGGCTCTGAACTATAGATCAGTTTCCTTGACCAGCATAGTTTGCAAACTTATGGAGAAACTACTAAGGAAACATATCTCTCTTCACTTGGAATCCTTCAACTTTTTGTCAGTGAGGCAACATGGCTTCAGAGAAGGAAGATCAACAGTAACAAACTTATTAGAATTTTATGATGAGGTAAGCCGAATCTTACAGGAAAGAGAGGGCTGGGCAGATTGCATATTCCTAGACTTCCAGAAAGCGTTTGACACTGTTCCACATGGGAGACTTATTAGGAAGCTGCAATCAATGGCTAGAATAGGTGGAAATGTCTTGGAATGGATAAAAACTTACTTAGAAGGAAGGGAACAGAGGGTTAGAGTAAGACACTCAGTGTCTGAATGGAGAAGAGTTAGTAGTTGAGTTCCACAGGGTTCAGTTTTAGGGCCACTTTTGTTCCTTGTATATGTAAATGACCTACCAGAGTGTGTAAATTCATTCATGAATATGTTTGCAGATGATGCAAAGATTGTGAAGAAAGTAAAAAACGAGAACAATGGTAGAGAACTTCAGGAGGATCTAAATAATCTGCATGAGTGGTCAGAAAAGTGGCTAATGAAATTCAATACCTCAAAATGTAAGGTAATGAGAATGGGTACAAGTGCAAGAAGGCCCAAGCTTGGCTACTCCGTGGCTGGAGTACAACTTCAAGAGACAGAAAATGAGAGAGATCTAGAAGTAAACATACTGGCAGATTTGTCTCCAGAAATACATATAAATGGCATAGTAAGGGCAGCATATGCATTCTTATCAAATGTAAGGGTAGCCTTCAGGCACATGGACAAGGAAATGTTCAGAAATATTTATGTAACCTATGTGAGGCCAAAACTCGAATATGCAGCCCCCTTTTGGAATCCGCACTTGAAAAAGCACATAGCTAAGCTTGAAAAAGTTCAAAGACATGCCACGAAACTGGTGCCAGAAATACGCAATCTCGGTTATGATGAGAGGCTGAGGGAATTAGACTTGCCATCACTCGAAGCTAGAAGAGTAAGGGGGGATATGGTGACAGTCTTTAAATTCCTTCATGGTTATGATAGAGTGGATAGGGATCGATATTTCGATATGGCTGGCTCTAGAACTAGAGGTCATAGTTTGAAGCTTCGTAAGAAAACTTGTTTGCAGGATGTAAGGAAATACTTTTTCAGTGTAAGAGTAGTTGATAATTGGAATTCGCTAAGCGAGGAGGTAGTTAATGCTATCTCAATCCATAGTTTTAAGGACAGGTACGATAAGTATCACTAAGTCTAAAAATGGAACCGATCAGGAGACGGGAAGATACGAGCTTTGGGCTCTTTCCCGTAAACACAATTAGGTAATCACAATCCATAGTTTTAAGGACAGGTATGATAAGTATCACTAAGTACAAAATGGAACCGATCAGGAGACGGGAAGATACGAGCTTTGGGCTCTTTCCCGTAAACACAAGTAGCTAATCACAATTAGGTAATCACAATTAGGTAATCTCACACACAGAGCAAGGGCAGCATATACTTTCTTATCAAATGCAAGGGTAGCCTTCAGGCACATGGACAAGGAAATGTGCTGAAATATTTATGTAACCTATGAGAGGCCAAAAATTGAAAATGCATCTCCCTTTTGGAATCCACACTTGAAAAAGCACGTAGCTAAGTTTGAAAAAGTTCAAAGACATGCCACGAAACTGGTGCAAGAAGTACATAATCTCAGTTCTGATGAGAGGCTGAGGGAATTAGACTTACCATCACTCGAAGCTAGAAGATTGAGGGGGGATATGGTGACAGTCTTTAAATTCCTCCATGGCTATGATAGAGTGGATAGGGATCGATATTTTGATATGGCTGGCTCTAGAACTATAGGTCATAGTTTGAAGTTTTGTAAAAAAAAACTTCTTTGCAGGCTGTAAGGAGGTACTTTTTTAAAAGTTAAAGTTAAAGTTTGCCGGTGTTTCAGTTCCGATATCCATCGGAGATGCTCCTCAGAACGTCAGTCGAGGCAAGCCTCAACCCCCCCACTGTGGTGCCCATCCACAGCAAGTAACCTTCCCAATAAACAGCTTAAACTCTCGGTCCTGAGTGGGAACCGATCTGTCGACCTCGCGTTTGCGAGGCCAGCGCGTTACCACTATACTAGCCAGAAGTGTAAGAGTAGTTGATAATTGGAATTGGTTAAGCGAGGAGGTAGATAATGCTATCTCAATCCATAGTTTTAAGGACATGTATGATATGTATCACTAAGTATAAAATGAAACCGATCAGGAGACAGGTAAGATAAGAGTTTGGGCTCTTTCCCGTAAGCACAATTAGGTAATCACAATTAGGTAATTACACACACACTCCTAACGACCTAACTGGAATATGCATTTATAGTCAGGAATTATTTTCAATTCCCAGAGAAAAATGACCTATGATCACTAAATAGCAATATGAACATGATTAAATAGTGATTTAAATAACCATGACAAAAGAAAAGAGAAAAACAACGCACCTCTCAGGGATAGAATTAATTCATTATAACATAGTTACCTATTTTATTTATTTTCTATGAAGTAAAGCATAGAAAAAGAAAAATAATGGCTTCCGAATGTTAGGAGTGACTAAAGTATTTAATAATATTAGTTTTTCTTTGCAGTATTAAACTGCAATATAATTCACATTTACAGTAAAATTATATAAGCATGAAATTTTCTTGCATTCTAAAGTAAAAATATAAAGTAAATTATTTTGTGAGATAGTTTTATAATGTTACGGTTACGCTTAACTTCATTGCATATATTTATGTAAAATAATGGAAACATAAAGAAATATGTTTCTCTGACATACAGAAAAATACCTCCTCTATATGCCCCTGGGATTTTAAAAGTCACTTAATGTGGCGGAGGGAGGGGATTGGAAATAACCTTTTTTTTTTTCCCACAGTCAAAACTTTTGCTTTGACTTGAAATGGGTGAATTATGGTTTTTCTGTATAGACGTAAGTCATTAAATTGTAATGGAAATTACTCACAAATTATAACTGAATCATTGGCATTTATGAGGTTAATTTAATTTATTATCACTTAAAGTGTAAACAAGGGAACCATGGCCCATTAGCCTATGGGATATTGTTTACGATACACTTGTAAAATCTTTCCATTTCAACTTAAAGCACCCTGTTCAGTAACCCTTCCCTTGTTCAGAAAAAATAATTATTCAAAATCTAAAAGGATCTCAGTATCTAAAACTATTACACCGCTCCTCTGTGTCTCCAAAAGTTATATTCTTCTGGTTGGAGCTTCCTCGACCGACAAATACCAATAGCTTCACAACACGACGGAAACAAAAACAAACAAACAAAAATTAGAAAAAAGAGACCAGAGAAGATTGTCATGAAATGGATTTTGGTGATACTCTCGGTACAGTAAGTACGACAAACCCACCGCCACATTTGATAGACCACTTATTTGACAATGATTACCTGAGGTTTCTCTTGGATATCAACAAATGCAAAATGCTCGTAGTGAAACAGACCTGCGAGGAACTGAATGAAAATCATCGGTGTTTAAAGAAAATGCATTACGTGGCTATACAGAAGAGACGCATGGTCTCCCTCTACTGCTTAAAGATGCGGCTAGCAGTTGGGGAAGCTTACATCCACTTGTTGAACAGGTATCTCTTGATACTTTGGAGAGACTGTCTGGTTATAATGACTCATTTAAGAGGGCCAGTGATTGATCCCTTGCACAGGGTATTACGCCAAAATCAAGATGGAGTTCTGTCGAACTCGCCTAATGTACATCGACATTTCACATGGGCGGATCATTACAGAGACGGTGCTCCCCAAGGAGCTGAAAACGCTTTGGATTTTATAGTATCAACGCATAGGATAAGCCACCCAGTGCCGTCAACGAGGGATAGCAACCACGTTCGCTTAATGCACGGACGACAATCGGCAAATCAAGGATTATCTACGTGGAGAATGGTAGAGGAGCTTGAAGTGCCCAGGTCTTATCGTTCTCCTCGTTGACTGACTTCTCGATCCTAACCAACAATATATACTGGACCCGAAAAAGAACTCACAGTTGTAGTAAGCGAATCCTCATTAGTATAAAATGTAGGCCTAGCGAGTTTCTTAATCGTAGCCGTATTCAATCGTGCTTAAAGGTTACAAAAGGTAATAGATTCGAAGAGTGAATAAATGTTGTAAAATGTGCAGGACTTGGAAAAAAGACCTGTAAATCAAAAGGAACATCTTCATGAGCATAAAAAAAAGGCTAAAAGCACAATTTTTAAGTCTCTGCTCTATTAAAACTTTTTTTCCCTAGACCATTGCAGAAACCTAGGAAAGTGAAAAATTTAAATTTGTTGAATCAAAATGTTTCAAGGTAAAACAATAACCATCATCAATGTGTTTTAAGACATAAAAGTAATAGCAATATATATATATATATATATATATATATATATATATATATATATATATATATATATATATATATATATATATATATATATATATATATATATATATATATATATATATATATATATATATATATATATATATACTGTATATTTCCTATCATTATGTTTAAAGATAGAAAAGGAACAATTTTAACTGCCATAGCAATGTTTTAAAAGGTGTGCTGTTGTTTTTAAAAGGAAGGAAGCAACAATGTTTTTCTATTTTTTTTTATCACGAACGCATATTATGTATTCTTGAATTTAAAAAACAAGCATGTATTTGTTTTCTTTAGAAAGGAATGTGTGTGTGATTTTTTTTTCTTTTTTTTACTGAATGACCCAAAGGCGAAAGTTCTGCTGAACGGTTTTAAGAACTACATATCTTATTTTGGTATATATATACTTTCAAGAAATGCATTTTATTTGTATGTACACTTTCAGTATGTATCTTTTCAATATGTATATTTTATTGTTTAGAATTAAATCTATTTTCGCTACAGCATTTTCAAATTGCCCTCCAGTGAACAACCCATTCCCAATCCCACGATAAATTCCTATTTAAATTATTTACCTCTATTACATATCCTTCTTTCTTCGCAAATTTCACAAATAGTTCTTAACATCTTATTTGTGTCTCTACTAATCCCCATTATGGGAGTGGGCAGAGTCAGACTGGAGCTGGGGAATTAAGGTTGGATGTCCTTTCTAAAGCACCACGTTGGGCTCGATCGTGGGTCTGCCATCACCCGAATCGAGTATTCTACAACAACAATACACAACCGTTGACTATAATAAAAATATAAAACTACTGTTCCCATGGTGAAATATTTTGTGTAAATGTTGCTATTATTTTTCTTTTTATGGATATGTCGCTGGGAAGGGCAAAGAAAATTAACGCCATCGAGCCCAGGAACCAAGAAAACATAAAACAGAGACAAAAAGAGATGTCGATTTTTGTGGCTTGTCAGATATGAAATGAAAATAAGAGATGGGTAAGGAGTACACCAGTATATTTGGGCCATTCGTAACAAACAAAATAACAATCCTCGAAAAATATTGACTCTTTTAGAACGTCCTCGTTGGGAAAAACCATTAGGTTTATAGCATTATAGGTAAATTATTTCATAAAATACACTTTGGGCAAACTGGAAGATATCTAAAATAAAAATACATAATAACAAATATCATGGAAAGTTAAATTTCATTTAAAAATGCTTTTGCTGAATCATCTTACACCTTATATATATCTGATTGATTGAAATACTGCCA
>JAXCGZ010002013.1:52500-136916 GCA_037179515.1 Halocaridina rubra | reverse complement strand
TCTCTCTCCTCTCTCTCTCTCTCTCTCCTCTCTCTCTCTCTCCTCTCTCTCTCTCTCTCTCCTCTCTCTCTCTCTCTCCTCTCTCTCTCTCTCTCTCTCTCTCTCTCTCTCTCTCTCTCTCTCCTCTCTCTCTCCTCTCTCTCTCTCTCTCTCTCTCTCTCTCTCTCTCTCTCTCTCTCTCTCTCTCTCTCTCTCTCTCTCTCTCTCTCTCTCTCTCTATATATATATATATATAAATAGATAAACAAATAAATAAATACATGAATAATAAAGAAATAAATATAATAAGTAGAAAGAGAGAGAGTTATAAATCATTGTTCCAGTAAGGGTGAAAATCCTTGTCAAAAAGACACTATGGCTTGGCACTGTGATCACCACCACCACATACCTGGTGTCAACCGAATATAGAGTGATATATTAATAAATCATTAATAAATGAATAAATAGAGAGAGAGAGTGTGTCATAAAGCATTGTTTCACTGGTATAATAAGGACTTATATGAAAAAGTCACTCCAATAAGGGTGAAAATCCCAGTCAGAAAGTATTTATGGCTTTACACTCTAATCACCACCAACACACACCTGGTGTCCACTGGATACAGAGTGAATTAATTTTTTAATTTTTTTTTATTTGTAGAGCTTTAATATTGTAGTTTCTAATTTTTATCTTACATATGTATTTTAGCTTGGTTATGTAATTGTAAAATATGCTTTACACCTAGTTCTCAGAATAACGCCGAGATAGGTTCTCAGAAGTGTCGGGTAAATGGAAAATCGCGTGAAAAAACAAGTTATTTTCCATAGGAAACAATGATACAGGGCATAGATATGTTCCAAACCTTACATAGACACACCATGCCAAAGATATAAGATAAGTAAAAAACATATTTTATCACTGCATAGCAAAGCAGAAAGCCCTGTATCTATTTTTAAGAGTATGCAAAAGATATTCATATTCACTGTACAGCAAGAAATTAACATACATTACTGTACTGTACTCTATTATGCAGTGGGCAACAGTCATACAGTACATTGGGACATGCATGGTGGCCGTGATTAAGGAACTTATGTGGTAGGAGAGGAGGAGGATGCAGTAGAACGAACCTCTATCTGCAAATGTAAACAAAGATAAAATAAAAATTATTAATAACCAAAGCAAGACTAATAAACTAAAAAAAAAAATAATTATGCAATGCCTAAATCTACCCTATGGCAGATTAAAAAAACTTAATCTACATTCTCTAGAGAGGCGCAGAGTTAAAGGGGATATGATTGAGGTGTATAAATGGTTTAAAGGGATTAACAAGGGTGATATTAATAAAGTTTTAAAAATTCATAATCAAACCAGAACTCGTAATGGGTAATGGATTTAAGCTTGATAAATTTAGGTTCAGAAGGGAAATTGGTGAAAACTGGCTTGGTAATGCCGTAGAGTAGCTGATGCATGGAACAGGATTCCTAGTAGGATAATAAATGCCAATACCATAGACACCTTCAAATGTAGATTAGATAGACATATGACAGAGGTAGGGTGGGTGTATATATATTGTATAATGATGATGATCTTTTCTTATCGTAATCCTCTTTGTACTCATGGAAGAAGCGTCTGCGGGCGCTTATTTACTATAAAAAGAAAAAATTGGGGGGGGGCGTTATTTGCAAAATTGGAAGTATTTTACTATTATATTTTACTATTATTTTTTGGGGGCGTTATTGCAATTTCGCGGATAAAAAAATCGTGCATAAAAGGAACAAGGTGTATGTGGTTTTGTTACACAACTAATTTATATATATATATATATATATATATATATATATATATATATATATATATATATATATATATATATATATATATATATATATATAGTAATTTAAATAGTCTATTTCCATAAGGAATAATGCTGATATACATAGATATGTAGCTCTAGTTAGGGCCTATCAGAGGTGGGTCCAGCCAGTACTTTGTTCCAGGGCCCAAGAGCTAAGAAGGGCCCCACAGCAACCATGCAACATCCATCTCCCATCGAAGGAATCTGAAATGAAGCCAAAGAGGTTGCATCAAATCTTGAGATGGAAATCAAACTCTGCCATGGGGGTGGAGGCATGGGAAGGAAAAGGACAAGGATGCACGATGTCGCAAGTACACCTGACGCCAACCTGGCAGAAATGACTGACACAGATGATTCCCCAGAAGAGTCCTATTTCAGAAAAACTGTTTTATGTTTTAATTGATAATGTTGTTGCAGGATTAACAGTACGTTTTAAGGCTGTTAAGAAGTTGGCTGAAAATTTTTAATTTTTATGGAAATATCCCACAATGTCTGAAAATGAGCTAGCTAAAAAATGCTTTAGCACATCAATCCCCTGCAGATCTTAATGATGAAGATTTTGTAGATGTGCAACATTTGCCAGCAGCACATAAAGCTAATTTTGGAAAACCAGAACTGAAACCTCTAGAATTGATAAATTTGCAAACAGACTTTAAATTGTGTTATATATTTCTAAAAAAAGGTTATTATTTTGAGGATATTGTTGACAATTCCAGCTACAGTAGCTTTAGCTGAAAGATCTTTTAATAAACTCAAACTTATCAAAACTTATTTGAGGTCTACTATGTCTTAAACCAGACTTGTTGATCTAGCACGACTGAGTATTGAATCTAGCATTGCCAGACAAATTGATTTTGATAGTGTTATTAGAAATTTTGCAAGCAAAAAAGCCAGAAAAGAACATTATAAGTAGTACTCTAGTTAAATATTAAAGTTTTTATTTTTTTTATTTTTTTTAAGAAAAGTATTTTGCTTTGAAAGAAATTATTATGAACGTTTAAAAAGCATTTCACTAAGAAAAATCCTAAAAGGCAATTGGTGAATATAACCGTAAACACTGATTTATGTTGCTGCATTAATTGAATATGTGTATTACATTATGTTATACTTGGTCATGGAAATAAGGCATTTATGAGAGTTTACATGTAGATTTATTGAGAAAAATCTTTGCCTGCCTCGGGGCCCCAAAAAGGGTCTTGTACCACCTTACAAAATTTCTCTTGGAGGCCCTGGCTCCAGGTTTTTTTTTTTTTTTTTTTTTTAATTTAATGCCAAATATTCAGTATATATACAGGAATAAATATGTACACCTTGTTCCTTTTATACACGATTTTTTTATATGCGAAATTGCAATAACGCCCCCCAAAAATAATAGTAAAAAATTCGGAATTCGCGAATAACGTCCCCCCCCCCTTTTTTTTTTTTTTTTTTTTTTTTTTTTTTTTTTTTTTTTTTTTTATTAAACAGGATGGACCTAAAAATTATAAAATAACAGCCTTTATCAGGCTGTAAAGAGAAACAGATGGAGAGTGTAACGACCTGTCAGATGTGAAGGGATTATAAAAGATGTGTAATGAATATCCAGCTCTCTGCTGGGTTTTAATATACCTCTGCATTACTCTCATGATGTCTATTCCAAAAATTCTCCTTAGATCTTATTATTATTATTATTATTATTTTTAACAATAATTTTCCTTTGATGAAGATTGTGGAGATTATTATTATTATTATTATTATTATTATTATTATTATTATTATTGTTATTATTATTATTATTATTATTATTATTATTATTATTAATATCATTATTATTACGAATTTGTAATTAAACCATTATTTTTACAATAAATATTGTAGTTTTGGTTGAATGAACAAGAGTTAATTAAAGATATCTCTCTCTCTCATTTCATTTCACTTACATTATATAGAATATATTTATATTAAAAGGAGAATAGTCTTACAAACAACGCATACGTCAATTACTTTACAAGCTGATGAGTCGTTTGGGGCATCAAATGATAAATATAATAATGCACTTTTAATAAAAACGTTAATGAGTTAAAAGACCGTTAAATTAATTTGCTTTCCACGAATCCTTTGTAATGTCTCTCTTAAACAGGAATTAGGTAGAAATTTTTCATCTTATTATGTAAATACAATTATTGCTTTAGTCTTAATCACGTTCATTACAGTGCTCATTTTAAAGGTAATAAACCTAAGTTTTAATTCGTTTTTTGTAAAGAAATATGAGAGAGAGAGAGTAATTGGATACATTTTATTAACAAATTTGTCATTCAGAAACCAGATACAAATTTGAAAATGGAAGGAGGATGCAAAACACGTGTTCTGAAAATATTAAGAACATAAGAATAGGGGACACTGCAACATGCTTACTGGCTGGACAACTTCAAGAGACAGAAAATGAGAGAGATCTAGGAGTAAACATACTGGCAGATTTGTCTCCAGAAATACATATAAATGGCGTAGTAAGGGCAGCATATGCATTCTTATCAAATGTAAGGGTAGCCTTCAGGCACATGGAAAAGGAAATGTTCAGAAATATTTATGTAACCTATGTGAAGCCAAAACTCGAAAATGCAGCCCCCTTTTGGAATCCGCACTTGAAAAAGCACATAGCTAAGCTTGAAAAAGTTCAAAGACATGCCACGAAACTGGTGCCAGAAATACGCAATCTCGGTTATGATGAGAGGCTGAGGGAATTAGACTTGCCATCACTCGAAGCTAGAAGAGTAAGGGGGGATATGGTGACAGTCTTTAGATTCCTTCATGGTTATGATAGAGTGGATAGGGATCGATATTTCGATATGGCTGGCTCTAGAACTAGAGGTCATAGTTTGAAGCTTCGTAAGAAAACTTCTTTGCAGGATGTAAGGAAATACTTTTTCAGTGTAAGAGTAGTTGATAATTGGAATTCGCTAAGCGAGGAGGTAGTTAATGCTATCTCAATCCATAGTTTTAAGGACAGGTACGATAAGTATCACTAAGTCTAAAATGGAATCGATCAGGAGACGGGAAGATACGAGCTTTGGGCTCTTTCCCGTAAACACAATTAGGTAATCACACGAGGCAGTTCCATTTTTTAATGATATTTTCAGCATGTCTAACCTATTCTATTTTACTCTACTTATTTATTCTATTTTTCTTTTTATGATTTTTCTAATAAACACTAATCTATTCATACACACCCTACCTCTGTCATATGTCTATCTAATCTACATTTGAAGGTGTCTAAGGTATTGGCATTTATTATCCTACTAAGAATACTCTACGGTATTACCAAGCCAATTTTCACCAATTTCCCTTCTGAACCTAAATTTATCAAGATTAAATCCATTACCCATTACGAGTTCTGGTTTGATCATGAATTTTTAAAACTTTATTAATATCACCCTTGTTAATCCCTTTAAACCATTTATACACTTCAATCATATCCCCCCTATCTCTGTGCCTCTCTAGAGAATGTAGATTAAGTTTTTTTAATCTGTCATATGGTAGATTTAGGCACTGCATAATTAATTTTTGTTTTCGTTTTTTAGTCTTGCTTTGGTTATTTATAATTCTTAGTTTATCTTTATATCAATTTGCAGATAGAGGTTCGTTCTCCTGCATCCTCCTCCTCTTCTACCACATAAGTTACTTGCTCACTGCCACCATGCATGTCCCAGTGTACTGTATAACTGTTGCCCACTGCATAATAGAGTAAAGTATAGTAATGTATGTTAATTTCTAGCTGTAAAGTGAATATGAATATCTTTTGTATACTCTTAAAAATAGATACAGGGCTTTCTGCTTTGCTATGTAGTAATAAAATATGTTTTTTACTTATCTTATATCTTTGGCATGGTGTGTCTATGTAAAGTTTGGAACGTTTCTATGCCCTTTATCAATGTTTCCTATGGAAAATAACTCGTTTTTTTAAGCGATTTTCCATTTACCCGACACTTCTGAGAACCTATCTAGGCGTTATTTTGGGAACAAGGTGTACTTTATATTCAGAGGCACTAGCCTGCTGAGCAAGAGCTCCTTGGCAGGCAGTTAAATATACATTTCACATAATTTAAAGTATGACGGCAATAGTTAACAAAAGCTTCAATATAGCAATCTCATACTAATCTTGTAATAAAACAAAACAGTAGCCTGGCCTTAACCTGGACATAATGATGCACCAATACTGTATTAATTATTATTCAACAACTGCTTGATTTTGCCTAGTAATAAATGCTGTTTGAGTTTCTTTTTAAAAAAGTTATGCCAGTTATTGTTTTTAAATCTTCTGGTAATGCATTCCAACATTTTGGGCCAAAACAGTGAATAGAAAATTTGTATAAGGTTGTTCTCGGCTGTGGACATATCAAATTTATATTGTTATCTCTGGTGCCATAGTTGTGTTGAATAAATCTAAATAATTTTCTGTTATGATTGTTATTAGTAACATCACTATGTATAATAATAAGACAGAAATATTGTATCAGGTAATTAGCAAGTTTAGCTCCTTGAATAATGAGGAAGTTGAGTCATATTTTCAGCAATATGTAATAGTTCTGATCAGTTTTTTCTGAGTTACAAATACATCCCTTACAATTGACGGCCAAATACAACCTCAGATGGACAAACAGTATATGAGGATAACACAGGGAATAGTATGTGCTTTTTAAGGCCTCTTTTGTTAGGTTATGGCGAATTTTATACAAAATTCCACACGTCTTTGACAATTTTGAGCAGACAGATTGAATATGATATTTCCAACTTAAATTTTCATCAATAATTACTCCCAAAAATTTCTTACAAGCAACTCTTGTAACTTCATACCCATTCATATTAACTTGACCAATATTGTGTACTACAGATCTATTTTGAATAAGATATAGTCAGTTTTGGAAACATTTAGTTTTTATTTATTAGCAGAGACGCAGTAGTTAATTTTTTCTAGTTCACTATTTAAAACAGAATGCAGGTGGTCAAGGTTATTATCATGCAAGAGAAGGTTGGTGGCATCTGCATAAAGAATATATTTGAATTTATTACTGGCATTGGAAATATCATTTATATAAACTAAAAATAACAGTGGGCCCAGTATTGATCCCTGTGGTACTCCCCTCTCAATAGTTTGCAACAAAGATGCTTTCCCATTACAAGATGCGGCTTGTTTTCTATTTTTCAAGTAGCTCTTAAATAACTGTAATGGTGTTCCCCTAATACCCACACAATTTAGTTTTTCTATTAGTATATCATGGTCTAATGAGTCAAATGCTTTGGACAAGTCTAGGAAAACCCCTGCAACAAAGTTTTTATTTACCAAATTTTGATAAACATCACTTGTAAAGTTCATTATTGCTTTTTCAGTGGTCTTATTATTACGGAATCCATATTGATTTTCAGATAATAGGTTGAACTTTTCAAGGAATTCTTTACTTAAAGACAGTAAGATTGATATAGGTCCATAGTTATTTTCATCATCTTCATTGCCTGACTTAAATATAGGTATTACTTTAGCACTTTTTAGTTTGTCTGGAAAACATCCTTGCTGAAAACATAGATTGATTATGTGGGTAAGTGGGGTACTAATGTAATGGGCAGTGACCTGGAGTAGTTTTGATGGAATTTCATCATATCCCGACGCTGTACATGTATTTGGTTTTAAGGTTTTTATATATTTAGTGACTTCCTCACTCGGTGGCTGGAGTACAACTTCAAGAGACAGAAATTGAGAGAGATCTAGGAGTAAACATACTGGCAGATTTGTCTCCAGAAATACATATAAATGGCATAGTAAGGGCAGCATATGCATTCTTATCAAATGTAAGGGTAGCCTTCAGGCACATGGAAAAGGAAATGTTCTGAAATATTTATGTAACCTATGTGAGGCCAAAACTCGAATATGCAGCCCCCTTTTGGAATCCGCACTTGAAAAAGCACATAGCTAAGCTTGAAAAAGTTCAAAGACATGCCACGAAGCTGGTGCCAGAAATACGCAATCTCAGTTATTATGAGAGGCTGAGGGAATTAGACTTACCATCACTCGAAGCTAGAAGAGTGAGGGGGGATATGGTGACAGTCTTTAAATTCCTTCATGGTTATGATAGAGTGGATAGGGATCGATATTTTGATATGGCTGGCTCTAGAACTAGAGGTCATAGTTTGAAGCTTCGTAAGAAAACTTCTTTGCAGGATGTAAGGAAATACTTTTTCAGTGTAAGAGTAGTTGATAATTGGAATTGGCTAAGCGAGGAGGTAGTTAATGCTATCTCAATCCATAGTTTTAAGGACAGGTATGATAAGTATCACTAAGTATAAAATGGAACCGATGAGGAGACGGGAAGTTACGAGCTTTGGGCTCTTTTCCGTAAACACAATTATGTAATCACAGGTAAAACGAAAAGTCTGGTGGGTTATTAAGAAACTGGCGGTGTGAGTTTTGTTGGACATTTTGTTGTTCCTGTGTTGGTTGTGCTATAGTTAAGAAATGATCATTAAAGATATTAGCAGTGTGGTCATTATCATTTTTAATATGATTTCCTTTTACTGATTAAATTGTTTTCGTCCCATTAGGCTGTTTATTGTATTCCAGGTGGACTTGGTGTATCCTTGTTCCCTCTTAAGCTTATCCTGAAAATATCCATTTTTTGCAGCTCGAAGTAGTGTTACTAATTTGTTCCTGTAAGCTTTATATCTGGTTCCAAAAGACAAAGGCCATTTAGATGCAAGCCTTTCTAATCGGGGTTTTCTTTGATACTATTTTTTTAATACTGCAGTTATATGTGGGCATCTGTTGTTTTTATTATTTACAGTCAATTTTCTTAGAGGAAAGCAGTCTAGAAATTTATCTCTAAATGTACGGTGAAATTTATGAAAAGCTTCATGTGCGTTATTTAGGTCTATGATATGTTGCCATTTTTCATGTGATATATCTCTAGGAAATTTAGCTATGTTATCATCAGAGTAATGTCTTTTTTCTTCATAAGCGTCAAATTTATGATCTTCTTTTTTAAACTGGGAGTATACTGCGAAATGATCTGTTATGTCGGTGTACACTATGTAATTGCTTATGTTGTCTTTAAGATTTGTGGTCCAGATATGATCTATTAGAGATGCACTATTTTCAGTTACTCTCGTAGGTTTAGTAGTTAGTGGAAAGCAGCCATGTGAATACATTATGTTTATAAAATCAGTTACTCTTTGATCATTTCTTTTAAGCAAATCTAAGTTCCAATCACTGAATAAATAAATAGTTTTGTACTTTTTTCTTGCTTCAAAATCAAATACTTTCAGTAAAGCCCCAAGGAATTCAGGCATGTTCCCCTTCGGTGGTCTATATACAGATGCGAAGAAGCAATTTTCCTTACCGTTATGTATCTGTACACTAACACATTCAATGAATCATTCCATCATACTGCACTCCTTTATAACACTTGAGCTATACTTATTTGCTACATACATACATACACCTCCACCTTTTCTGTCTCTGTTCTGAGTGTACATATTATAATCTGTTATATTACACAATGATTCAATATCATTGTCCAGCCTAGTCTCTGAAAAACCTATTACATCACATATATTCTGTTAAACATTGATCAACAAATATTTGAAGATTATTTGCAAGACTTCTAATGTTCATGCACAAAACCGAAAATGCTTTAGATTTATTTAAATTTGAATAAAGTTCATTTAAGCACATAAATTGAAAAAGTGTTGGTTGCATTTCTCATGTTATTCAAAAACAAATCTATTTCCTTTTCTAGATCAAGTGGGTTATATATCATCTTATCAAGCTCATTGATACATAAGTAATTTGGAAGTACTGTGTCGTTGTTTGTTAGCCTTATAAGTTCATCATCACTAATGGAATAGTATGGTAGGTATCTATTTACAGCCATGATGAAGAAATATATTACACTACTTTTACATATACTGACTTACGAGTTACCACTTATTTCTTCCAAATCTTGCCGGGTTCTTCCGGCCATTTATTGGTTTTGGGTAAGAGCGTTTTGTAGCGCCCGTGGCGGGTGACTCGGCAGGAGGGGGTGCGGGTGATGACATATCGCTCTCCCGCCCCTCCACTCCCATGCCTCCCGCCCCCGCACCACCGATCATGGTCAATTCCTCGACCGCGCCACCCACTGCACCAGCCACACTTGTCACAGGAGCTTCATGCTGAATGCTGCCTGAAGCCGGTGAAGTCTGGGAAGGATGATGCCCTGTTGCTCTCTCGGTGTTGTATCGTTCCTTCACGATGAGCTTAGTATGCCTAAAGTAGGCTATTTTCCCTTCTGATCTAGCCTCTTTTAGTTGTGGCATCTGTGCAGATTTTATTGCCTGTGATGCAGCACACAGGTCATCATTAAGGTAGATCTTGGTGCCTTGCAAGTTTTTGGCATTTCACATGACCGTCTCTCTGTCACAGTAGTGGGAGAAACGAGCCACGATGGGGCGAGGTTTGTCATCACGAAGTGGTCTGGTCCCACCCTGTGAGCCCTCTCCAACGTCATGCCTTCCAACTGTAGTTTATCAGCAAGCAGGGCTGACACCACCGTTGCTGTTTGCTCCCAGGTCTCCCCATCGTGTCGCTCCTCTACACCGCTTTATCGGATGTTGTTTCTTCTGGAATAATCTTCTTGGTAATTCAAGCGTTCTTCTAAGGTGGTTATTTGTTGATTTGCAGAATTTATTTGTTGAGATAGATTATCGATTGTTTCTTTGTCTTTAATTTTTTCTTTCTCAAGAATTTTAACAGTCGATTTGAGGCCATCAATTTCTCTCTGGCTGAACTCCAGGCTTGTCGTAAGGTCAGAAACTGTGGATTCGCGTGACTTTATCCTGTCACTAAGCTGTTTCACCATTACCTTCATAGCATTCTTATATACATTTTCTTGAGATTCCAATAGTTTTGTTTTGATGTCACAGGTTTAATGCACGTGTGCCTCTGTTAGACAATCACTGGACACATGCGTGTTTGAAAGCCTCAAGACCCAATCTGCTCCTTCTAACATAACCTGACACTTTCACACCTGTGATGTATTCTGCTGTTTCCTTCTCGGTTCCAGCGTAGCTTTCGTGTGATGCGGAAGCAATACTTTGTGTGATGTAGCATATGATAATTACGCTCGTTAAGGTTTTATATTGAAGGTGGTGTTTGGGGACAAAAACCCTCTGATTGGAAAAATAACTTCAAGACTATTGTTAGAGTATTAGCCCGGGTTAGATTAAATAGATGGGTTCTAGGTGGAAATGCCATCCTGATTAAAAAGGGAATCTGATGGCAAGCCCTAAATTAATTACTATTTTTTTCAGGACCTTATTTTTATTGTTGCTCATATTACTTCCTTTCCAAAATTGCTGGTGCTTGTGTTTTTCCTTCCCTCAACTCTCTTCCATTATTGGATTTTGGGGATTATATCATTAACTTCCAACAGAAATGAATATCAAAAATGTTCAAAGCTCTTTGAATACCATCGGTAACCCATAATGTAAGATTTTAAGACAAACTGGGTGTTAAAGTATACTGAATATCAGAAAATTTCAGAACTCATCAAGCAACATTGGTTCTCCATATTGTAAAATAATTCTAAGTCAGAAGTATAACTCGAAATTTCTATAAATTAATATGTTATCCCTTTGCACCTCTCTATATTCTGACCAGAGTGCCAAGTAAGGAATCATGACTTTTGTTATTGGTTTACAAGAATTACCTGTCACTGACAAGAGGATTGGGTGATATTTACAGAAAAACATTTCAAACCTTTTTTTAGGGGGGAGAGGGTTATGTGCATTATTTGCTTTCTCATGTGCAGTTACTGGTTTCTTCCAAAGTTAAGTCATCTTTCTGGTGACTAATACATTCTGGTTTGGCAGACTTACCAAAACTGTATTTTATTCTAATATGCAGTTGGCTCACACCTGCACAGCTTTAAGTAGTGCTCTGTTGACCACGTATGGTTTGAAAATATGAAAAAATTTAAATACAACAAATTTCCTAGGACATTATATTTAAACAACTATCACAGTAATCCCTCGCTATTTTGCGGTTCACCTATCGCGGATTCAGTGCAACACGGATTTAAAAAAAAAAAAAAAAAAAAAGATTATTGTGACACCAGGATGGGCCAAAAAATTATAAAATAAAACAGCCTTTATCAGGCTGTAAAGAGAAACAGAGAGGGAGAGTGTAATGACTGTCAGATGTGAAGGGATTATAAAAGATGTGTAATGAATATCCAGCTCTCTGCTGGGTTTTAATATACATCTGCATTACTTTCATGATGTCTATTCCAATAATTCTCCTTAGATCTTATTATTATTATTATTATTATTATTATTATTATTATTATTATTATCATTATTACTATTGGCAACAATAATTTTCCTTTGATGTTGATTGTGGAGATTATTATTATTATTATTATTATTATTATTATTATTATTATTATTATTATTATTATTATTATCAAGGGCTCATCATTGTTTGTACATCTGTTGGTTTATTTACTTTAATAACTGTGTACAGTGCCCCTCCCTAGTTTGCTGGGACAAAGAGAGTGTGGGGGTTGGGTAGAATAGAATGTTGGAGAGAGAGAGAGAGATCTTTAAATAACTCTTGTTCATTCAACCAAAACTACATTATTTATTGTAAAAATAATGGTTTAATTACAAATTCGTATAATAATAATAATAATAATAATAATCTCCACAATCATCATCAAAGGATAATTATTGTTAAAAATAATAATAATAATAATAATAAGATCTATGGAGAATTTTTGAAATAGACATCATGAAAGTAATGCAGAGGTATATTAAAACCCAGCAGAGAGCTGGATATTCATTACACATCTTTTATAATCCCTTCACATCTGACAGGTCATTACACTCTCCATCTCTGTTCCTTTTTACAGCCTGATAAAGGCTGTTTTATTTTATCATTTTTGGGCCGTCCTGGTGTCATAATCATCTTTAGAAAAAAAAAATAAATTTTTTTCTTTTCTTTTTTTGGTGTTCCTAGTTCGCGAAAATTCACCTATCGTGGCCGGTCCCTGAACTGAACCCCCGCGATAAACGAGGGATTACTATATGCTGTTTTATGTAGAATCTATATTGCGTTTAATAAAGTTTAATAACAGTAGAGTATTCTTGACATGCGTTAGAGTATGCGTCATGTTAGATATAAGTTATATTCACTGTACATAGGCACTCTTATATAAGAGCCTTGAACATTCATGATTTTAGAATAACATGGGTGGTTGGTTAAGCAATTGACAGGTTAAGATGAAGGACCGCTTTCATTACTTTTGTATGATATGAAAAATGATTGGTCTTCATTACCCCAACTAATTGTAATGTGTCGATAAGCCTTTTCGTCTTATTCTGCCTGTGAAATTGGGCCTTTCATTAGTCACCAGTCACAAAAGTCAACTTTTGTACCTACCAACAATATGTTACAATAATATTTCCAAAAATTACTTAGTAAATGTTCATCATTATCCTTACACCCCATCATTATTTTGTCGGTGGACCTATCTGTATGGATGACTAAGCAAGCCCCAAATCATTTGAGCCAGTGGCAGTCCCATTGATTGCTGTAAGTATACCAAAAGATTTTTCATTTGGCATAAATTTAGCAAATCAGCACTAAAACAATTCTTAAGCATGTACAGCCTTATCAACAGAATCATATCAGACTTTATCCTGTCCCTTCAAATTATCAGTACAGTACCTCTATAATCATGGTAGTCACCCAAGTTAGTTAAGAAAAAGTATCCTAACATCTACTTTAAAAAGTACTTACAAAAGATTATGTTAATAGCCAATGATTATCGAACAAGTACAGTGGAACCTCAACCCACGAATGCCCCCACCCCAAGAACAACTCGATCTAAGAACGCAATTTACGAACAAATTTTGCATGTACTGCCCCAACAACCCTCAAGGAATGAACACGCATATCCGCCAGGCAACCTTGTTCGCGTTCTACCAGGCAACCACGTGGTTGCTTTCAGTTCTGCATTGGTGCTCGTACTGTGTAGTTTGTTCATTGCTCTCTCATTGTAGTTTTCCATTGTTTTGCCTTGTACTTTAAGCTAGCCCTCATTATGGCTCCTAAGAAAGTTAAGTGAGTTAATGATAGTGGTGTTAAAAATCCTCAACGTATAATAGTGTAAGCAAAAAAAGAAATAATGGCTAAACATGAAAATGATATTTGTGTTTCTGAAATCGCCACCCAATATGACATGGCAAAATTGTTCAGCTGTACTATCTTGAAAAATAAAGAGGTCTTAAAGGCGGCTGACGTTGCTAAAGGAGTGACTATATTAACGAAGAATAAGTCACAGTTGATAGAAGAGGTAGAAAAGTTTTTCTTGGTTTGGATAAATGAAAAGCAACTGGTTGGAGATAGTGTTAGTGAGGCTATAATATGCGCTAAGGTTCTACAAATACATCATTATTTAGTAGCCATCACTTAGAGTTCAAGTGGCACTAAAATTGACAAATTTAAAGCCAGTAGAGGTTGGTTTGAAAAATTTTGTTTACGAACTGAGATTAATAGTGTTGTTAGGTATGAAGAGGCGGCTAGTTCGGACTATAAGGCAGCGGATACCTACGTACTAGAAATCGCCAATTTTATCGAAAGTGAAGGTTGCATTTTGCAGTAAGTTTTTCACTGTGATGAACCAGACTACGTTGAAGAAAATGCCTAAAAGGACCTATATAACCCAAGAGGAGACTGCAGTGCCTGGCCACAAACCAACGAAGGACAGGCTTACAATTTTATTGTGTGCTAATGCTAGTGGGATGGGACTCCAAGATTAAGCCTATTTTAGTCTACCACTCTGAAAATTCGCGTGTTTTTATGCCCAATAATGTGTTGAAGGCTAGACTCGGTCATGTGGAGGTCAACTTCAAAGGCTTGGGTCAAGTGGATTTTATTCATAGAGTGGTTGACTATAGTGTTTGTGCTAGCTGTGCAGAAATATCTTGAGGAAAAAGGTTTGCCCCTTAAGTGTCTTCTCATAATGGACAATGCTCCTGCCCATACTCCAGGTTTGGAAGAAGACCTTGCTATAAAATACGACTTCATAAAAGTTAAATTTCTGCCTCCAAACACCACTCCTCTCCTCCAGCCCATGGACCGGCAAATGATTTCCAATTTTAAGAAGCTCTTTGCGAAGGGTCTTTTTGCCAGTTGTTTCCAGGTCACCAACGACTTGGTTTTGACCCTTCGTGAATTCTGGAAAGACCAATTTAATATCCTCCACTGAATTGGCCTCATTGAAAAGTCATGGAAGGAGGTCTCATACTGCACGTTGAACTCCGCCTGGAGGAAACTTTGGCCAGGTTGTGTGGCTGATAGACACTTCAAGGGATTCGAGCAGAAGTTAGCTATTAAAATTGTGAATGAAATTTTTGCCATTGGCAAAAGTTTGGGTTTGGAGGTCAATAAAGAAGATGTGGAGGATCATAAGCAAGAACTAAGCACCAAAAAACTAATGGAGTTGCAACCTGAACAGGTGAGGACTCCCCAAGAGGAGCAGTCAGCGGAGAAGGGGGATGAAAGGAAAAAAGTTTCCAGTGAAAAATTTAAAGAAATTTTTAGCAAGTGATGTGCAGGCTTTCCTTGAGACTCATCATTCGGAAAAAACTGTGAGCAACAGAGCAGTGAACATTTTAAATATCAGTGTGATGTCACACTTTAGGAAAATATCAGCAAACAAACAAACAAACAAAAACATTTATTTCCATTTTGTACAATGGTTATTCAACATTAATAGTAACTTATAAGTAGACATGTAATTAAACTAACAAATAAGAGGGTTAGACATATAGTTAAATTAAATGTAGCTTTCATAGAAAATAATAATGCTGTAATAAAAATGTTACAATAATGTTAATAATAAAGTAGTAAGTATGCCACTAGATACAGGATCGTTATTATCGGCATCATTTCCATATTTGTTTCCTTATAATGAGAATAATTAGTTCTTAATGAGCAGCAACTATTTGTCCAAAAGAAAACTATATAGTTTGCCTTTGAAAGCTGTGAAGAGGTGCTGGCTCGGAATATTATTCCAGAGTGTTGGCCCTTTGATAGTGATCATCTTTGAACCTGCTTCTGTGTTTGTTCTGTGAATAAAGAGCTCACTGCTCTGTCTTGTGTTGGTTCCCCTTATATCCCTGACTGTTTTTAAATCAAATAGCCAGCTAGGATAATGATGGTCCAAAATTTTGAATACAAAAACATAAATAGCATAAGCGACCTTATTTTCTGCCCGCAGCCACCCAAGTTTATTGAGAGCTGGTGTGATGTGGTCATATTTTCTTATTCCTCCCAGGGCAACTCGAGCTGCAAAATTAATAAGCTTCTGTATTCTGTTTATCTGAGTCTTAGTGGTAGCTCCCCAAACAGTTGTGCAGTAATTAATGTGACTTAAGGCTAGAGATTCAACAACAGTTATTCGAGTGGTAGTC
The DNA here is from genome assembly GCA_037179515.1 of Halocaridina rubra. Lineage (NCBI taxonomy): Eukaryota > Metazoa > Arthropoda > Malacostraca > Decapoda > Atyidae > Halocaridina > Halocaridina rubra. Next base: position 120,600 of record JAXCGZ010002013.1, on the reverse strand, counting down.
TCAAAATTGTCTTTTATACGTGATAAGTACATTAATGTTCCTGTAACCTTTTTGCATACTTTATCTGTGTGGGAATCAAACAAAATGTGGTTATCAAAGTGAATTCCTAGGTTATTGACTGTTTTGCTAGGTGTGATAATATTGTCGCAAAAATTATTTGTTGTGTTTTCTGGAATTTGTGCTATGTGGAACCTTGAACCAATAAATATGCACTGTGTTTTACTTTCGTTAATTAACAGCCCAATTTCTTGGAAATAGGTTTTAATTTTTGACAGAGTGTTTTCTGCTCTTAAAGTTAGCTCTGGTAGATTATTAATATCACCACTAAGGAGTAGTTGAGTGTCATCTGCATATTGTACGACTAGACAGTCAGAAATGAAAGAAGATAGATCATTTACGTAAATGGAGAAGAGGATAGGACCAAGTACTGATCCCTGTGGAACACCAAATGATACATTTTTTGGCACAGAGATAATGTTGTTAAGACGTATGGACTGTTTACGATTAGATAGATACTCGCTAAACCAGCTTGGATCAATATTTAAGTTAATACATTTACTTAAAAGAATTTCATGGTTTACACTGTCGAAGGCTTTTGATAAGTCTAATAATACGAGAAGAGATATTTTTTTCATATCTATATTATTATATATACTATTCGTAACTTTAAGCAGTGCAGTTTCCGTCGAAAGTTTCGGTCTGAAACCATGCTGGTTAATACTTATTATTCTATTTGATTCTAAATATGACATAAGTTGGCATGCAACAATTTTTTCTAATATTTTAGAGAAAATGGGTAGCAGGGAAATGGGACGATAGTTTGTCACATCTTCTCTGTCCCCCTTTTTATGCAGAGGTATTACATGTGCTATTTTCCAAGAGTCAGGAAACTTTTTAGTAACAATGGAAGTGTTCATAATAGTTAGAATATAGGATGCAATCATGGGTAGAGCATCTTTGATGAACTGAAATGGTATACCATCTGAACCATAAGAGCCAGAGTTTCTTAGGCTCTTTATGGTAAGAATTAGGGTAGCACAATCGATAGGAATTATTTTGAAGTACTCTCTTGTGTTTTCATTGGTGAGAATTGTCATTTAAGCAATTACTCATATTCACTGAGTTGATGTTTTCTTGAGTTTTTTCATATGTATTTTTGCCAACGTTAGCAAAATAGTTATTAAAGTTTTCTGCTTTGTCTTTCAACTCCGTAATATTTTCATAACTTTCTGAGGTACTCTTTTCATTTGGTATCATGCTTCTTATCAGTTTCCATGTTGCTGCTGTATCATGTCTAGAGTCATTAAATTGTTTTTTGTAAAAGTCTTTTTTACTTACACTGATGAGAGATCTGACACGTTTCTTTTCTGTTTTATAACGTTCTCGGAGAGTCATATCATATCTATTCATTTTTAGCTCTTTTTGTATTTGATTTCTGATTTGCATTGCCTCTTTGATGTCATTAGTTAGCCAGGGGGCTGCGGGGCGGGTTATTTTTCTTGTTACAATGGGTGCACAACTATCTAAGCATTCAAGGAAGACTTTTGTTAGAACCTCAACCTGCAAATCGACGTTATCTGTGTATTTAATTCTACTAAGTGCATTTGTGTTGTTGATTAATGTTTCACAAAAGATATCAGGGGAGTAATTTTTTAGACACTGGAATGTCTTGAGGAGAGGCTTCCTTTTGGGCTTGTTTATGTTTAGCATAGCAATGTTCAGCTCGTGGTCTGCAATTGGGCAGGGAACTACGTCACAGTAGAGTATACTTTCCACTTTATTTGTTATTATCAGATCTATAAGAGTCCTAGAATTGGGGGTTATGCGGGTCGGTTTTGTCACTATTTGTGTTAACTTCACAGTGTTGATCACCCTTTTCATTTTGTTATCTGCTGAGAGCAAGTCATCATTAAAATCGCCAAGTATGTATATGGGTTTATGACGCACACAGATATTTCTGAATGTTTCTAGTAGATGATTGAATGAACTGATAGGTGCTTTAGGGTGACGGTAAACACACCCTACAATGAAAGATGGAAGTTTCTGATACTGCACAGTGATCCATAAATCTTCGAGCTCCTCAGTTTTTTCTAAACCTGTGGTTATTTCTGATGCACTAAGATAATTTCTAATATAAATACAAACCCCACCCCCTCGGCCATGGTCATTGCGAAATATTTTAAACTCTGGGATATTCACATATCTATTTTCAGTTGTAGGAGGAAGCCAAGTTTCACTTACACAGAGGATGTCTATGTTGTAGTCTTTTGTTAGCATTATTATTTCCTCAAAATGAGCGAGCAGGGACTGAGCGTTCACATGTACTAATGTTACATTCTTACCATGTTTCATTGGGGTGGTATCCATAGTCATAGTTGTAGTTTCGACTGTGTGATTCTGCTGGGAATTCATCATTGTAGTGTGTTCTGGGGTTAGCCCATGGATCCTGGTGTCTGTACCTGCCGTTGGATGTGTAACGCTGGTTTGAGTACGTGCCGTGGTATGATCGGGCCTTCCCAAAGTTTGTATGCCTAGGTGAGTGTCTAGGGTTGTAAGAGCCATCACTCCAGGAGAAGTCTCTTGTGCGTGGACGGCGATAACAGAGGTTTGTATCGTGTCTCTTTCTGTAGTCTCGCGTATAGGGGATTGTTTCATTAGCTCTTTGCTGTTTATTTTGGTATGACTGTAGTCTGGGATATGTTGAAGAAAAAGACAAATTTCTCTGGATTGTTTTCTATTGCAAATAGCCAGAGAACCATCTTCAAAAAGAGAACATAGATAACACCAGTATTACAGCCTGTACCTGAACAATTGCCTGGCTTTTTAATGGAATTCTCCTATTACAGGTGTATTTATGCATGTTTATGCCCCAAAATTTTTTTAAAAGAGGTATATTTCTGGTGCTGAAGAACAGATTAATTGGATTTACATTAATTTCAATTTGAAAATTTGTTTCGAGTCACGAACTTTTCGCCTCACTAACAGGGTTTAGAAAAGGATAAAGTTCGTGACTATACTGTACTGTACTTTCAAATCTTGTATTTAACCAGCAGTGAAGTTATTAGACTTAAACAATTTCTACCAATCCCCAAAAACTAATAACAACAAACTTTATTTCCATTTCAATACAATGGGTATTCGTCAGCCAGGGCAAGCCCCAACTCCCCACTGTGGTGTCCAACCACAGCAGTTCCTGCCAGTAAACAGCTTAAACTCTCGGTCTTGGACGGAAACTGATCTTTCGACCTCGTGTATGCGAAGCCATCGCGTTACCGCTGTACTAGCCAGCAGGCTAATAGTCTTTGGTGAATTAAAAGCTTCAGTACAGCTGACTGTAATAAGCATTTTATCACATATTCCATTAGCAACTTTATCTTCAACCTAAATTACATACTCGTAAGCATCTTAGTAACTATAGTACCTTATTTTGGAAATAAGCCACTTTCTGACTACCTTACTTTGAAAGTAAGTGAAACCTGTTTCATAAATGCTTGCTAGAGACATCGCCCATATACAGCTAACCTATTTGGAAATTTGAAGTTATTCATGATTCATAGCTTAAAATTACCAATCACTAAATACGTACATACTTGCAGATATGCGATACTTATGTCTAATACATTCCTGTAATGACTATAAATGGTTGTGAACTACAGGTCATTCAGGTTTCAGTCTTCAAATTCAATGACTACTTAGTGGATTTTGCAGTTGACAGAATTTCAGGACATTAGCCTTTATAATGTGTCTGGTATCGATTATATATTATGCGACATATGTCACGAGTGTCATGCACTACATGGAAAATTTTACATAAGTTTTGCCTTAGTGGGAGGTGGACTTATGCATCACTACACATAACCATTTTAACACTGTCTTACTGTTGCATGTACCATGCATTTTTTTTTATGTGTCCTAGATAACTAGACTGATATAATACCATCAGCAGCTTGCAGCTTGGTCGGTGCAATTAATTCTTCTTTCCCTCCACTTCCAGACTCTGGAATTCTTCCTGCTTCTGTCTTTTCAAACTCATCAAAAAACATAATCTCTTGATATATAAGGGTCTTATCCTACCATATTTCTGGGTCTTCACTACATTGACTTTTTTGTACCCGTCTTTTTTTTTATTGTTTATCATTCCCTTATTTTTACTTTGGCTTTAGATATTACATTTATTATCACTTTAGATGCTAATTTGAATAATTGTATTAGAAGATATATTTTTACTTTTTTAGAGGTGATTTCAAGTGACCTAACCCATTCTGTATAGCAAGATATGCTGTCGTGTTATATTAATTCCTGAATCATTGTAAAAAGATAATATGAATTTAGTTTCATACAACTTCAAGTAGCTTCTACTAGATCACTTTTTTTTATCTACCAGTAATTTTAGATTACATATCTGTAAAGACATTTTATTTATCTTGTTTGAGATTGGTGATCTTCTTTGACATCTCGCAGGAAGTTAATACAAAGGGGGGATTCCCAGTCCCTTCGCCCCGTCCACTTTTAGTCGCCTCTTACGACACGCAGGGAATACGTTGGGGCTATAGTGGCAGTGGGGGGTGTTCAAGTGCCAGTAATGGGAGATGAAAATGAAAGAGAGATTACAAAAGAGGAGGTGAAAAGGGCATTGTATGAAGCGAAAGCAGGTAAAGCACCTGGAATGGATGGTGTGAGAGCGGAGATGTTGAAAGAAGGGGGTTTGAGTGTATTGGAATGGTTAGTGAGAGTGTTTAATATATGCTTTATGTTGTCAATGGTGCCAGTGGAATGGTGATTGCTTGTATAGTGCCCCTATACAAAGGTAAGGGACATGTGTATGAATGCAGTAATTTTAGTTGCATAGGTTTGTTGAGTGTGGTAGGAAAAGTGTATGGTGGCTTTAGGAGAGGTAGAGGTTGTATAGATCAGATTTTTATAGTTAGGCAGTTATGTGAGAAATATTTAGCAAAGGGTAAGGATGTGTATTTTGCATTTTTGGATCTGGAGATAGTGTATGATAGAGTTGATAGAGAGACAATGTGGAATGTTTTGAGGTTATTTGGAATTAATGGTAAACTATTGCATGCAGTGAAGAGTTTGTATGAAGGCAGTAGAGCTTGTGTTAGGGTAGGGAATGAAGTGAGTGAGTGGTTTCCAGTGAGTGTGGGACTGAGACAGGGATGTGTGATGTCACCATGGCTGTTCAATTTGTATATTGATGGAGTCGTAAGAGAGGTGAATGAGCGAGTGTGTGGTCGAGGTTTGAGAATGGTAGATGGGGATGATAACGAATGGGAGCTGAATCAGTTGCTGTTTGCAGATGATACTGTGGTGTTAGCAGACTCAGAGGAGAAGCTGTGTCAGTTAGTGTCAGAATTTGGAATGGTGTGTGAGAAAAGGAAGTTGCGAGTGAATGTAGGAAAGACTAAGGTTATGAGGTGTAGAAGAAATGAGGAGGTGCTGGATTGAATGTTATGTTGAATGGAGAGACATTTGAGGAAGTTTATCAGTCTAAGTATTTAGGCTCGGTTATAGCTGCAAATGCTGGAGTAGAAGCAGAAGTGCATCACAGAGTGAATGAAGGATGTAAAGTGTTGGGTGCATTGAAAGGAGTGATGAAGAATAGAGGGTTGGAAATGAATGTTAAGAAAGTTTTGTATGAGAAAGTGGTTGTGCCAACTGTGATGTATGGATCAGAGTTATGAGGTATTAAAGTAAGTGAGAGACAGAAACTAAATGTGTTTGAGATGAAATGCCTGAGGGGTATGATTGGTGTATCTCGGTTGGATAGGGTTAGGAATGAAGTGGTGAGAGCAAGAACAGGTGTGAGGAGAGAAATTGCAGGCAGAGTAGATATGAATGTTCTGAGATGGTTTGGCCATGTGGAAAGGATGGATGATGAAAGACTACTGAAAAAGGTAATGAATGCGAGAGTTGGTGGGAGAAATGCTAGAGGGAGGCCTAGGTTTGAGTGGATGGATGGAGTAAGGAGAGCCCTGAATGATAGGAGGATGGATGTGAGGGAAGCAAGTGAGCGTGCTAGGAATAGGAATGAGTGGCGAGCGATTGTGACGCAGCTCTGATGGGCATCTGCTGTTACCACGGGGCGCATCTTACAGAGGTAGCCCTGTGGTAGGGGCAGTAGGGGAGTTGGCAGTTGTGAAGCGACACAGGTTGTAGAAGAGCCGGGAGGATGGGCTGTGGCACTCCAGCAGTGCTATCTGAACGGTCGCTAGCTCCCTTGTCATTGCCCATTGAGTAAAGTAATCCCCTTATTGTTTTCTTTTTTTGATGTCGGTTACCCCCCAATTAAAGGGGGAAACAGCCAAGGTAGATAGATAGAAGATTGGCGATTAGATGTTGATTTACATTTTACCTAATATATGTTTGAGCTGACTTGATTAATATGGTGCAATTATCCAGTTAATAATTTGTGATTAGAATGTGATGTAATTAGAGGTTTCATTGGCCGTGACATTTATTTATCTATTTCTCTTTCAGAACTGAAGAAGATTTATGATTCAGAGATGCAGTCATCATGCCTTTACACCAAGTAGTATTTTCAAGAAGATAATTTCTGCCCGGGAGATGCACATTTGAAGCTATAACTCACCATAGTATAACTGCAGTATATATATAATCCTCAGTGAGTTCTTCATAAAATAAAAAGACATATGATGTTTTATATTGAACCATGTGCTTCTGGTTACACAGTATTCGAGTTACTGTGATCTTAACAGCTCTGTAGATTATATGGGCTTATACTCATATATTACAAACACATTTGGCATCAGATTCTTCCATATGTAAAACCTGAAATATACATTGAAGAGTGAGAATATTGTAGTGTGAAATACATAGCATATGACATATGAGACTGAATATAGAATACAAAAGTTAGCATCATTTGCAGTCTTTATGTACAGACTGGAGATATAAAAGAAAATATCAAATCCCCCTTGTGACTTTTCATCATTTTAATGAACATGAAGGAATTATGTGAGAGTTGAAGTGTAGAGCATACTCCTTCTACAATTGTCTGTGTGAAGTCTAGAAAAAAATCTTTTTCCTGTACTGAATGTGACAAATCTTTTAGTGATAGGTACTTACTAAAGCGACACTTTAGAGTGCACACACAAGAAAAGCCATACACTTGCGCCATATGCGAAAAGAGTTTTAGTAATAAGGGAAGCCTTATCCCACATATGAGGGTTCATACCAGAGAGAAGCCATATATGTGTTCTGAATGTGGAAAGGGTTTTAGTCTTAAAACTACATTGAATGATCATTTAAGAATCCATTTGGATGAAAAGCCCTTTTCATGTAAGGTGTGTGACAAGAGTTTTAAACTCAAACGTAGTCTTAGGTATCATCTAAACATCCATCTTGATAGAAAACCTTTTACTTGTCCTTTATGTAACAGGGGCTTTACTCAATCATGCAGCGTCACCAGTCACATGAGGGTACATACAAAAGCAAGACCCTTTAAATGCGTGGAATGCAATCAAGAATTTGCTATGAAAGCTACTCTTCTCAATCATTTGAGAACACATTCCCATGAAAAACTATATATTTGTACTGATTGTGGGAAGAGTTATCGTATGAAAAGAACTCTAATTTACCATATGAGATCACATACCCAAGAAAGACCTTATTCATGTAGTGTCTGTGGAAAGAGTTTCTGGCAGAATGCTTCCTTTAATAAACACATGAGATTGCATGCAGAGGAGAGACCATACTCGTGTAATATTTGTGGGACAAGATTTACACGATCTCCTCACCTTAAAAGACACATGAAAATTCATGATAAAAACAGAACATTTGATCCTCAGAATAGTTTGCATAAGCTTAACTTTGCATATTCAGCAAATAATGAATCTCCTGTCATCAGTGCTATTCATCATGTGTGTTCAAAAAATGATGAACCATCAGATGCCTGTAAATCCTTAGAGAGACGTGAAACTAGCACATTACATGTCCAATCTCTTAAACATGACCCTGAAATTTCTTCAGATAGTAGCAATCGGGAGAAAGAGGTTAAGGCAGCTTGTTTACAAAAGGTAAAGGTCGAAGATGAGTTTATCAGCATTAAAGAGGAATTAGTGTTACCTGAAGATGAACATGATGGAAAAAATGACAAAGTAAATGTCTTTGAAAGTGTTGATGAGACCAAAGGGATGAGCAGCTATAAATGTCATAATCCTGAACCACTGAATTTAGATTTTCTTTTTGTAAAAATGGAAGGCTTATCTGATAATGAAGGTTGCTAAGAAGGTGTTGAGGATTACTTGAATGGTTGCGAGGCAACTTTTTACCAGTTTATTTATAAGACATTCCATCTCTTATGTCATCTCAGATAGCGGAGAATGCAGTACGTGTGCTGAGTCTTTTCAGGAGCAATCTTGTCTAAAGTAAATTCATGGTAAAAGGAAATGGCACCCTTACGGCATTTTGCATACATTAATGTTGAAAATATGCCAATACAAAATTTTGTGTTGCATTAATAATGTTACAATTATTGTCAGTTTATTGTTTATTGTAGTTGAAACCAATAGAGTTCTTGCTCATATTTTAACATTTCATAACTGTTAGTATTCAGTGGTATGTATATTAAAGAACAGGAGTATAATTATAAATAATTGTCACTGAAAATATTCTAAATCTTTCACTTCATATTGTTTTCTCCTAGTTTTGGTATTTATAGATTATTAAATATGCAATAAAATGCATGAGTGTTGTTTGTCAAATTTTGTTCTGTCTTCATTTTTATCTGATATTTTTGCATCATTACTACTAGAGATAGTGTCTTGTTCAAAAATGAAGTCAGAATTTTGCGGAAATATGACTTTTGATTGTTTGTAAATAATATGCAATTTTTTCTACCCTCAAGCTTTCTGGGTGAGCTCTGTGCCGGATTAAGACCTTTTGGGGGCCCTTAGGATAAGGATGCAGAAGGAGCCCTGTCAAGCGAGCAAAGCGAGCCCAATCTACGAGCATTTTGCAGCTATATGCAAAACAATATCGAGGAAGGAGCAATACAATAATTAAGATTAGGTTACTTATGCTTATTTTGAGAGTATACGGTACTGTGCTGATTAACCTAACCGTATATAATGCACATAACCAAACGTGGCTCATCAATGTTAACTCAGAAATTCATGATTCAGAATATCAGTTTGATGTTTAATTTGTCTGGGTTGGGTTATGGGGGCAGCCAGATCTTAGGGGGGGTTAGATGAGCATTGGAGAAAGGGCACTGACCCTCCCAAGACCCCCAAATGACGCCTTTGGACCATGTTAAAAAAATAAGGCAAAACAATATAATTTTATTCTTCTCACTAATGACAATCATGTAAAAATATGAAGACAAACTTAAAATGACATGCCACTTAATGCAATAAAAATACAACTTATAATGTAATTCTCTTAGCTTTTGCATGAGCAAATTTATCAATAATATTTTGCAAATCAATTTTTTTTTTGCCAACTCATGCTCAATTCTTATTAAACTCAACCAGTTATGGCAGTTTTGCTTGTTGTGGATCCTTTTTCATTTTTTATGTAACAATTTTGAGAATGATCGCTCTCCTTCACAAACACTGCTTGGCAGTGTAAGATGTATACGTACAGCAATAGCAACATTTGGAGAAGACTGTGATGTCACCGCAAGAATTTTTGAAGCAATATTTAGAACATTGTCGTGATAAAGGTCATCAATTTTAAGGTACATATGTGTATGAAACTGAATAATTTCATTCTCCAAATCCAGTTCCACGTCTTATTTATACTTTACCACAAGGTTTCTAGCAGCTTCTTTGATGCTGTTAAGATCCTCAATACTTTAATTAAAAAGAAATGAGAAGTTACTATGAACTTGTGAATGGGCAGTGGAATGTCTGCTCATCTCATTGATAAGGCTATCACAGACAACCAAGAAAGTTTATGAGCAAAACTTTTCTCTAGATGTGAAACTATGCTCATTTGAGTCATATCTAATCAGTTATTGTGAAATGCTTCTTACGAGTATGACATAGGGGGAATTGTTCCCCATTTTGCTAAAGTTGTTTACCCTTTCACTGAACTTATTATATTGCAACCTAGAACTAAAGAACTTGAATGGAATCCAGAAACTAAAATTGCTTTTTTAAATGCTAAAGAGTCACTTAACAGTGATTGCTACCTTGCATATTTTCTAGCCATAATAATACCCCACTGCACCTTGTGACTGATTGTTCCCAAATTGCTGCTGGAGCTGCATTACATCAACTCCAAGATGGAAACCTTGTTCCTATAGAATTCTTTTCTAAGAAACTAATCATCAGTCCAGAGATGCTATTCAACTTTTGACCGAAAACCGTTTGCCGTATATCTGCCTGTGCTGAAGTTTAAGCACATTATTGAAGGACGAAATACTGTATTGCTTACAGATCATAAACCCTTTTTTTCTTTTTTGCATTAAAAAATCCTCATACAGCAAAGATTGATAAACAGCAATGCTATTTTCCATAATCAGTGAATATGTAACTGCAGTAGTACACATTAAGGGTGCAGATACTGTCGTGGCTGATTATCTTTCTAGATCAATACTTGTATCTCTAAAGACGAACATAGCATCTGGTCCCAATGGTATTCCTGCAAGGTTCCTAAAGGAGTTTGCAAATAAACTGGCTCCAGTGCTTTGACGTCTTTTTCGCCTCATTCTCTCAACCAGTATCTATCCTACATCTTGGAAGCATGCTCTAGTGCAACCTGTTCCTAAGAAGGGTGACTGTTCTATACCTTCAAACTACCGACCTATTGCCCTAACCCCTTTTTTCCCTAAAGTTTTCGAAACTTTGCTCAATTCTCACTTTTTGAAACATCTTGAATCTCACTCGCTTATATCCGATCACCAATTTAGCTTCTGCAAGGCATGATCAACTAGTGACCTTTTGTCCTATCTTACTCGTGTATGGTCATCTCTCGAGGAACTATGGGGAATCCGTCATTGCCCTTGATATCTCTAAGGATTTTGACAGAGTCTGGCACAAGGCTCTGTTGGCCAAACTCCCTGCTTATGGCTTTACTCCTCTCTGTTCTCTGATTTCCAGTTTTCTCTCTGACTGTTTTATATCTGTGGTTGCTGACATTACAACATCTAGCCCTTTCCCTGTTACCAGTTGGGTTCTAGAGGGCTCTGTTCTTTCACCTATTCTCTTCCTTCTCTTCCTCAACAATCTTCTTCAAGTCCCCATCCTCCTCTCTACTTCATGCTTTTGCTGATGATTCTACCCTTCATTTTTCCTCTGCCTTTTCTTTACAACCATCATCTGCTACTCGTAATCAGTCTCGTATCTTTTTTTTCTACTCTCAACCTCGATTTGCAGAGGGAATCTGAGTAGGGCTCCCAATATTTAATTAAATTCAATGTCTCCAAGATACAGTTTCTGGCTATCTATATCTTCTTCTCCTCCTGATAGCCCTATTGTCATCGAAACTAACGAAATTTATCCTCTTAATTTTATTAATATATTAGGAATCCAGATAGCCTCTAACCTGTCTTGGAGGAATCACATAATCCAAATTTCTAAAGCTGCATCCAAAAAATTGGGGGTTCTATTTCAGTTTCGTCATTATTTTTCTTCTTTACATATACTTAAAATCTTATCCATCCCTGCTTAGAATACTGCTCGCATATCTGGGGTGCTTCTTCATATACTTATCTCCATGATAGGGTTGAATCTAAAGCAGTTAGACTCATTAATGATGCTTCTCTTACTTTTAATCTGGATTCTCTTTCTCTTCGCCATAAGATGTCCTTTTCTCTTTTCTATAGATACTTCTTCCATCTCTGCACTGGTGAGTTGGCAAGTTGCATCCCTCCCCTACTGCTGAGGCCACATAGCACTCACCAAGCGGCCTCGTCTGACAGGTACTGTGTGGAGGTTTGTTACTTGCATATTGGTCGATGCAGCAACTGCTTCTTCCCATCTACCTCCAGACTGGAAGTGCCTTCCCCCCTTCTGTCTTTCCTAATTCTTATAATCTATCTTCCTTCAAAAGACGGATGTCTCATCATCTCAGAGCCTAATCCTCCATATCTCTAGGTCCTCAGTACTTTGACTATTCTTTCAGCCTGTTGTTTTCCTATTGTGTATCATTACCTTATTTCTGCCTTGTCCTTAACCTTTTTCGTTTTCTTCGTGCTTGGGAATTAATTGATAAGGGCAATTTTCTTGCCTATCCCGGTGTCACACTCATAAAAAAAAATTTGTTGTCTCAGTGGATATGTATGATTTAGTTGGCGTAGCTGAGATCCAGGCCACTGATATAGATATTCTTGATTACAAAGACGGGCATGAACCCTTTTAAATTACAAAATCATGACTTGTACTGCGACATCTCAACACCTCATCTAAGACCATTTCTCACCTTATCTTGTTGTGAATCAGTTTTCCAACTTTTGCATAATATTTCACATCCTGGGATCAAACCTACAGTATGCCTCATCAAGGCTAGGTACTTTTTGCCCAATATGGATTGTGATATTAGAAGCTGGACTAAGGAGTGTACATCTTGTCAACATACCAAAGTACAGCGTCATATTCGTGCACCTATTACTAATTTTACAGCATCTTTTAGGAGATTTGAGTATGTCCACTTAGATCAATTGCCCCTCTTCCCCCAAGTAAGATTCCCTGACAAACTTTTACAGTAACAGAGCACTATGTTCTTACTTACATAGATAGAACTACAAGGTGGTTAGAATTAATACCTTTCCCTGATATGTCTACTGCAACAGTAGCTTTTGCTTTTATTAATGGATGGGTTTCTCGTTTTGGAAGGCCCTTGTATATTTTTTTACAGATAGAGGTCCACAATTCGAATCCTTTTTATTTTAGCAGCTTTCCTCTGTTATAGGATTTCATAGTTTATGAACTACTTCATATCACCCTCAATCTAATGGTATGATTGAAAGAACCAATCGTATCTGTGGATATGTGAAATAAATACAGACAGACACTGAAACATATGATGTACTATAATGTACAATTCCTACGTCATATAGCCATTTCTTATACCATATATTTACCATGTTTATTATGCACTATGCATCCATATCTCACATTTAATTATCCACTTCTCTTTTCATTACATTAGCTAGTATTCACCATTCACAATGTCGATGCGAGACACAGCAACGATGTAAATGCCTTGCCTAGCGCATCACACTTGCGCAGAGTAGTTGAGTCGAGTTCGCCCACTAGAGATGACCAGATGTTTGATGTTCTCCCTTCCTGTTTATATATATCTAAATAGCTCTATTGTGTGTTTGTAACTATAAATAATAGAACCTCAGTGAATAAGAAGGTGTTTCCCTCAAGACCTACCGACACTGAGACGTACATGGCACAGTGAGTAACTACTCTGTAGGTTCTAAGATACATTACATGTAAGCTCGAGCCGGCGGCCATCTTGGTGTTCCTTATCAATGCCGCCCCTCTATCTTTGTGTTCCTGTTTATTTATCAAAAAACCCTTGGGATATTGCTACATCAGTGATAGTGTTGTGCAGTGCAGTACGTGTTAAACTGTTGCCAGTGTATATGTCTGGTTTTTTCATTGGAATAACCACACATTAATGGTCCAGCTCGCTCTGCTGAGTGACATTCCTCTACTTGCATCAAGCATTCCAAGTGCACTGAGCTGGTCTCCCACTGGGTAACTCATTGCCTCCTCAAAAGCACACCGAGTACACACATATACACACACTATCTCCACCATTGCTGGAAACTTACATAAATTCTTCTGTCTCTATTTTACACAGAAGAGTTATAATGCTTTTTATTTGCTTTTGCTGCTCTGAGCATCCAAGAATGAAAGAGATCATCATGGAAAGTAATTCTCCTTCTGAGTGTGAGGACACCCAACATGACTAGGTTGACTTGAAAAGAGACCGAGTTGAGGTCATGGTCACAGTGAGCCATACCGAGCCATTCAAGACAGCCGCCGACTTCTCACTTTCAGTCCACATTGCACCCATCCCACTGGACCTTCTGCAGCTGAATTCATGCACTTGCTTAAATACCCCGAGGAGTCCAAACACTTTGATGCAACTCTCAGATGGAAAGAAGAGGAAGCTATAATATTGGAATAGGACAACAGAAGAAGACTTTAGATGCCGTGTGAAGGAAGCTAGGAGGATAGAAGAGGAAGCTAGACGAAAGGAAGATATTGAACGTTTCAAGACCCTTATTCAGCTATTGTCAGCACTCATGATAACTGAGCCCCATGTTGCAGCTTCACCTGCAGTTTCTCCGACCTCTATAGTTACATCTATAGTTCCTACAATTTCTACAGCTCCTAGAAAATAGTTTATGTAGGTAAGCCTACAGCCTCTACGATTTCTACAGTTGCATCCACAGTTCCTGTGACTTCACCTACCGTTCCCATTTCTCAGAAACCATTAGCACATAGCCCCCCAACATTACAAGCTGATGCTACATATCATGTTTTTCGGGAGTGGTGTTGACAGTGGAATGATTTCACTACAATGGTTGACCTTCAGAAGATGCCAAGAGAAAAGCAGTTGATCCAATTATAGATGTGCATGTCTCTAGACATGCAAAGGATAGTAGAACACACCCTCAGAATCGCCCCAGATACAGGTTTGACGCTAAATGATGTTCTGAATCAGCTACAGTCATACATCAAAGGCCAATGTAGCGAAGCTTTATGTAGGTGCAAATTCCTGTGTATCAAACAAGCTGACGGTGAGCTTTTCTCTGACTTTTACATGTGACTGAAGAATTTGGCTGAGAAGGTAAACCTATGTTCAGGTGACCCATTGACCTGTGCTGAAACTCGGTTAAAAATGGTAGTATTAATGGGCATCAGGGATGAGGAATTGGTTCAGCGCCTAATTTCAATGGACACACAGGCAACATTACAGCATGTAGTGAACTTCTGCCAATCGTATGAGGCTACCCAAAGTACAGCCTCTGCCATCCACTCCTCACCAATTCATCTGTGCACTCTCTCCTTCTACAAAGGGAATAAATGTCAGACGAAGTAGAATACTTCACATCAGATTTCTGCTTCAGGACATCGCAAGAAACCTCCAACTTCATACCCTACTTTAATTACAAGTGGATCCTGCCAGTTTTGTACACATTGGCATGGCCCAGGAAAGTGCCTCGCTGCTGAGGGCACTGTCACAATTCCAGCTGCCTAGGTCATTGGGCCAATGCTGCAAAGTTCCCCGCCAAACATTGCCAGTGCCACTTTTGTAGCATGACAAGTGCTGGCAAACGAGGATGAAATACAATGGACAGGTTGGTTCTTCTAGCTAAGGTAGAGCCTCTTCCTCTTCTGGACAATCCCCGGCAAGGAAAAATGGCAATTGTCGTCGTATTGGATCAGCTCCTTCCTCCAATAACAAGACTCTCAAGCCTATATGTGTCTGTCTGGTATTTGGCAAAGTTACGTTACAACTCCAGACGATTCCTGACATAGGTGTGGATGTCACCGTTATAGACAGACGGCACCTAGATCTTCTCAGCATTCCCCAAAGTAACTTGCAGCCCCCGTCTTCCACGACTACGCTTACTGCAGATGGTTCCGAGTTAGCACCCCCCCCCCCCAGTTCTTTCCAGGCTACACCTCAGCACAAGGTTCGGTTCTGTTCTACCAATATACAAGTCCATGAGGCAGTTCAAGGTGTACTCCTCTCATATGCTCAATGCCAGGAGTTGGCAATAATCTTGCCCAACCTCCTGAAACCAATTTTTGAGGTGAAACATGTCACCAGATGTTCTCAGTTGGTCCTCTTTGCTACCACATACTCTATGGCTGCAAAGAAGTTCTTTTTTTTTCAAAAATTTAAGGACGTGCTGGTATGTAAGGCAGATTTAAGCATAGCCCAACTGAAGCTGATGGTGGGCCAACCCATGAGAATCCACCTAAAGGATGACACTGTACCGTTTGCCATCCATACACTGAAACCATTCCTCCTCGCATTCCAGAACCAATTTAAGGAGGAGCTTGATTCTGGGGTCCAACAGGGCATCATCAAGCCAGTTGGCAAAAGCCCATGGAACTGGTACCACTCTCGTTGTTGCCCCAAAGGATTGAGGTGTTCATATCATGGTCAACCTCACACACCTCAACTATCAGGTGTCACAGTCATCTCACCCCTCTCCAACCCCCTTTGCCACAGTCCACAGTGTCGCCCAGTCAGCACGTTATATTACCATAGCGGATGCCTTATGAGGGTACTGGCACATGGAATTCACCAAGGAAGATCAACACCTCACTACTTTTATCACCCCATATGGACATTTCAAACACTGCAGAAGAACCAATGGCTTTGTGGCTACTGGTGACAGCTTCTGCCTCAGTGGTGACATGGCCCTTCAAGGCATAGAAAATTATATTAAGGTTGTTGATGATTTTTCCTGTATAACGAAGATTTCTCAACACATCTCCAAAGGATGCACCAGATGCTCTCTAGGTGCTGCAAGTATGGAATCACCATGAGTGCAGAAAAGTTTGTGGTCGCTGCGCCTACTGTGAGCTTCTGTGGTTACAACCTCTTATCAGATGGCATTTTCACTGACGAGGACAAGATCAGTGCCCTCCATGACGTCCCTACTCCCACCAACCTGACTGATCTTTGTTCATTCATAGGCCTGGTAAACCAGTTGACCGAGCTCACCCCGAACATTGCCTCTGCTGCCCAATCTATACTCCCTCTGATGAGCCCCAAGAAGACGTTTACATGGACCTTGGATCATGGTGAGGCATTCCGCCAGGTTAAAACAGCACTCCTCCAGCCATCTGTCCTTGCACCTTTCGACCCAACCTTATCAGTTGTGTAATACACTAACGCCTCCCGTCCCTACAGAATTGGTTACGCCCCTCTTCAAGATCATTGACAAGACCGGATATAACTCGTTCAGTGTGGCTCTCGCTTCCTTACTAATGGTGAAACCCGCTATGCCACCACTGAACAGGAGCTGCTTGCCACTGTCTGGGCAGTGTCTAAGTGTAAATTGTATTTGACCGGCCTCCAAAATTTCCCCTTGATGACAGGCCATCAGCCACTGGTTCCAATCCTGAATCATTACACCTTGGATGTGGTTGAGAATCCCTGCCTCCAGTGCCTCAAGGAGAAACTTTTGTCCTACTTGTTCACAGCTGTGTGGCATGCTGGGAAACACTTTTGCATTCATGATGCCTTGTCACAAGCCCTAGTCAGCTGCCTCACACCAGAGGATGAGATACCTTTTGCTGATGCTGTGACACACCTCAGGACCATCATCACCATCAACAACATATGCTTTGAAGAAGATTCTTCACTTCACAACGCCGATATGACCTTACAGGATTTATGCACTGCTGCACACACGGACCCATCATACACCAGTTTGCTTGAAGCAGTGACTTCAGGAATTCCTTCCAATTGGTACGAGTTATACTCTGCTGTCCCTCCATACTGCACAATATGAGATAGCCTCTATATATATGGGAACTTGTCATGTACAGCCAACGAATTGTTATTTATTGTTGCCCTTATCTGCTGAATCCTCTCTCGCATGCATGACAGCCACAGAGGTGTGAAAGCCACTAAGCGTCGAGCAAGACAATCTATTTTCTGGCCTGGCTTTGATTCTGACGTTAAAAGCACTGCCAGTGCCTGCAAGCCATGTTAGATGTTGTAGCCCAGCCAACAAAAGGAACCCCTCATGTGCGACGACAAACCCACCCGACCTTTCGAGTCAGTCTCTGCAGGTTTCTTCAGTGTTGCAGGAAAATCCTTCCTCGTTATTGCTGACCGACTCTCGGGGTGGCCTTTTCTCATCCCCTGTGGAAATGATACCACCGCTTCTCACACCATACGTACATTTTGCTGGTTTTTCTGGGAAATAGGTGTCCCTCTCCACCTAAGGACTGACAGCAGTCCCCAGTATACCAGCACCGACTTTCAGAAGTCCATGGAGCGTCCACCATGCAGTATTCTCTCCGTATTACACGCAGTCCAATGTCCACACCGAAACTGCCATAATATTGGTCAAAAGTCTCATCCTCAAGATGGCACCCTCTGGCAACATCGACTGTGAAGACTTTGACAGGGGTTTACTGGAACTTCGCAACACCCCCAACTTCACAGGACACTCCCCATAGCAGACACTATATGGTTGCCCACTTCGCTCATGTGTCCCCGTCCATCCTGAGTCGTTCCGTAAGTAGTGACAGGCCAAGACAAATGATTGTGATCTCTGAGTTGCCGCCTGTGCTAACCAGGTGAAGGCTCAGTATGATCAGCACTCCCGCCCCCTTCCCAGGTTGAGCGTCAAACAGACTGTTCATATTCAAAACCCAACGACTCACCACTGGGACAAGGTTGGGGTTGTCATGGGTTGCGGCAGGACCAGGAATTATTAGGTTCGCCTTCCTAGAGGTCGAGTTTGGTGATGAATCAGACGTTTCCTTCGCCATTGCCTTCGCCTAGTGTTTGGACGAGAAAATTAAGCTCTCTATAGCTGATCACCCCGTTACCCCAAATCACTCTTAAAGGCTCTTGGAAAAAGCCGCTCAAGAAAGCACTAAGAGCGTGGGGGGGAAGTTTGGATATGTGAGATACCTACAGACAAACACTGAGATAAATGATGTATAATAATGTAGCATTCCTCATATTACATAGCCATTTTTTATACCATACATTTACCATATTTATTATGTACTATTCATTCATATCTCGCATTTAATTACTCATTTCTCTATTCATTACATCAGATAGTATTCACATTTTGCAATGTTAATGCGAGATGCAGCAATGATGTAAATACTTAGCCTCTTGCATCACGCTTGCGCAGAGTAGTTGAGTCGAGTTCGCCCACTAGATACAACCAGGTGTTTGCTCTTTTCCCTTCCTGTGTGTAATGTATATATATATATATATATATATATATATATATATATATATATATATATATATATATATATATATATATATATATATATATATATATATAATTTTATCATGCGTTTGTAACTCTAATTAATAGAATATCAGTGAAGAAGAAGGTGTTTCCTTCCATACCTACCGACATCGAGACATACAGTATCCTAAAAGTATCTTTGATGGCCCGTAAAGATGATTGACTTGTTTTCATGCTAATAGTGCCTTTAGGTTTTGTGATGTTTTCCTACAGAGTTTGGAGTTTCCCCCTTTACTCTGGTAACTTACAGTATGCTACTTAGTCCAAAACTTATGATAACTTCCCAAGAACCCAGTTCTAGCCAAGAAAAAGAAATTATATCAGATTTAGGGAGGAGAATGCAAGAATTAGATTTTTCTGAATGCTCCTCTGTTAACCATCTTGCATGTTCTAACAAACCATATGTTCATAAGGATCTTGAGACTTGTTCACGAGTTTGTGTAAGAGTGGATCGATTACATCGCCCGTTAGAGGCACCGTACTATGGTCCATTGGAGGTTTTTAAGCGAAGTGATAAATATTTAAAGACATTTTTCAGGAGATTTACCCTCTGTTTCCGTAGACAGGCTGAAATTAGCCTTGCTGCCAAGAGTAGTGTCTGGCTTTGACGAGAGTGAACAAACTGGAACTAGTTCTAATAATTCTGAATATCAGAGTATAATAAGTTCTAATTTAGATGACAGCTTCACTCTTGAAGAAGATAAGAATTCACAGAATAATACTGTACCTCATTCTGCTGTTACCAGATTTTCTCGCCAGGTTCGATTAAGTGAACATCCAGAATATATATAATACTAATTTTGTGTTTGTATTCTATTTTTCGTTAATGAAAGTTTAGTGTACTCCTGTACCTGAAAAGGAGTATTGTAGGGTAGTCTTATGTCATACTGTATATTGTGGACTTTTGTAAGTATTGTTGCTGAGAGCCCGATATTATTATTATTATTATTATTATTATTATTATTATTATTATTATTATTATTATTATTATTATTATTGTTATAATTATTTTATATGTATCAGTGTAATATGCTTTTGTAAATATAGTAGAAATATATATTCTTTATTTCTAAATCGTAATTTTATTTTGTACAATTATAATGCGAATTACAGATCCACTGAAGGAGGATCTCAGAGAGAGACAGCTGGAGGAGGAGCAAGTGATGGACCGGAACCAGTGGAGACGACTAGTGAAGAGATGCGACCCCATATGAAAATGGGAACGCAAATAGAGGAAGAAGAAGAAGAATAATGCGAATTACAGATATGATTTTATGTAAATACAAAACATTACTATATTTTACAAATGTTTTTTTTATAGAGAGAGAGGATTGGGTTGTTATTTTTGGTGGCTTCTTGAATTTGCGACAATATAGTTTCCACTATAATTTACGTGTTTTAGTATCTTTCCCAAGCTTTATTTATTACCAGCCCCTCTACATATATATATATATATATATATATATATATATATATATATATATATATATATATATATATATATATATATATATATATATATATATATATATATATATATATATATATATATATATATATATATATATATATATATATATATATATATATATATATATATATATATATATATATATATATATATATATATATATATATATATATATATATTCATGAAATGCACATGAATTTTATCATGCAAGTTCTCCTTAGAATAGGATTTTGTGACTTTAACAAGAGACAATGGTATGTCTCTGGTTTTGCTATCCTATTTCTTAATCCGTTTGTATCATCCTCTGCAGTTCGTCTTATGCTGGCGTCACACATAGCCAAAATTCCCGACCCGACTCTTAAAACCGTCTAAAGACGGAATCCTCCCGGCAGCAATGACGTCATTATGATAATCGGGTATAATTTTTCGTCCACGTACGACGGAATCCTAACGGTCCTACGTAGTTTAAAAAAATCGAGGGGGTCCTGAACCGTCGTGGAGGGCCTACGATAATTGGCTGCTGTACCCAATAATCTCCGTGATTCGGAAGACCAAATCAGTCGTAGAAGACTGCGTACGATGGGTAAGATCGATCTTCTTGATAGTACGCGGGCGTAGGAGAAGGTGTACGCCCGCGTACGATCCAGAGGATCGATCCTACCCGGCGTATGCAGTCCTCCGGGTCTGGAACCGTTAAAAATTTAAAAATTTGCTTATACGTCTGGCAGCGCAGTACGAAAAGACAGCGCGCGCATGCGTTGTCTCATTTCTGACAACCCAGTCCTGGGCGTTCAGTTTTCCTGCTCCAAATATATAAATCAGGGTTATACTTTCACAAATATCCCATATATATATATATATATATATATATATATATATATATATATATATATATATATATATATATATATATATATATATATATATATATATATATCCGGTTCCGGTTTTACGTCACGGACTCCCTTATCTACCAAGGGCTAGGACGGTTGCCTTCTTGCGAAGGACTTGTTTTGGCAGATGTAATCCTTACGCTGAGTGCATGCCCTTGCTAACCTCAGACCGTGACGGGGCGCGAACCCTCGACCTGACGCCTCAGAGTCGGAGACGCTACCGATTGAGCCACGGCGACTACTTATATATATATATATATATATATATATATATATATATATATATATATATATATATATATATATATATATATATAAATATATATATATATATATATATATATATATATATATATATATATATATATATATATATATATATATATATATATATATATATATATATATATATATATATATATATATATATTCCATATATTTATTGTTCACTAGGATCAATTCTAACATAATTATATAAATGGAAAAGTAAGGGCAAATATAACTATACCAAATTACTTTTTATTTGCGTTTACCAGTACATGCAACTTACTTTTGAAGGATTCTGTGAATGACAAAGATGAAACATTATTACATTATTAAATGTAAAATATTAAACTTAATATCTTCTCAGTATAAAATAATTAAAATGAAACATATTAAGATCAGTTATTGAAATATGTGAAAAACAAATGACTTAAAATAAATTACATATCTATATGGGAATAAAATGCTAAAAAGTTACAACGCGCCACCTTCTCTATTGCCACGATACCCTTCCTTCGGGGGAATTACAGTATTCCTCCCGACTGCGTACAACCCCCTACGAACATGTACGTTCCCCTACGATGGGTCGGGAGCGTCGGGCGCTTGGTTGGCCCAGTCATAACGGTCAAAAATTTAAATTTCCCGTTTTCTATGATGAGACTTACGTTTGCGTACGATCAGTCGTACGCTAAATTACGCGTCCAAACTACTCCGTACGATTGCAATTACGATCCATAGGACTGCTTACACGGACGTATGACGCACTTCCGACAGGCACAGGAATGCACCTGTCGGCTAAAAAATCTGCCGGATCTCCAAGGATTGAGCGAAGATTCCGTCGGAACGCGGTCTTAAGAGTCGGGTCGGGAGTTTTGGCTATGTGTGACGCCAGCATTAGAAAGTATCATTGCAAGCACAGAACAAGAACAAAGCAACAATTTTCCAAAATCACAAATCCAGCATGGAGAATTTTCATGCAAATAAGATTTATTCATGAAATGCGCCTGATTTTTATCATTAAATTTCTCCTTAGATTAAGAAATAGGACAGCAAATCCAGAGACATAACATTGTCTCTTGTTAAAGTCTCAAAATCCTATTTCAAGGATAACTTGCATGATAAAATTCATGCGCATCTCGTGAATAAATGTTATGTGTGTATATATATATATATATATATATATATATATATATATATATATATATATATATATATATATATATATATATATATATATATATATATATATATATATATATATATATATTTATATACTGATGGGCTTCCTTACCATATATATATATATATATATATATATATATATATATATATATATATATATATATATATATATATATATATATATATATATATATATATATATATATATATATATATATATATATATATATATATATATATATATATATATGTATGTATGTATGTATGTATGTATGTGATTACCTAATTGTGTTTACGGGAAAGAGCCCAAAGCTCGTATCTTCCCGTCTCCTGATCGGTTCCATTTTTAGACTTAGTGATACTTATCATACCTGTCCTTAAAACTATGGATTGAGATAGCATTAACTACCTCCTCGCTTAGCGAATTCCAATTATCAACTACTCTTACACTGAAAAAGTATTTCCTTACATCCTGCAAACAAGTTTTCTTCCGAAGCTTCAAACTATGACCTCTAGTTCTAGAGCCAGCCATATCGAAATATCGATCCCTATCCACTCTATCATAACCATGAAGGAATTTAAAGACTGTCACCATATCCCCCCTTACTCTTCTAGCTTCGAGTGATGGCAAGTCTAATTCCCTCAGCCTCTCATCATAACCGAGATTGCGTATTTCTGGCACCAGTTTCGTGGCATGTCTTTGAACTTTTTCAAGCTTAGCTATGTGCTTTTTCAAGTGCGGATTCCAAAAGGGGGCTGCATATTCGAGTTTTGGCCTCACATAGGTTACATAAATATTTCTGAACATTTCCTTGTCCATGTGCCTGAAGGCTACCCTTACGTTTGATAAGAATGCATATGCTGCCCTTACTACGCCATTTATATGTATTTCTGGAGACAAATCTGCCAGTTTGTATACTCCTAGATCTCTCTCATTTTCTGTCTCTTGAAGTTGTACTCCAGCCACCGAGTAGTCAAGCTTGGGCCTTCTTGCACTTGTACCCATTCTCATTACCTTACATTTTGAGGTATTGAATTTCATTAGCCACTTTTCTGACCACTCATGCAGATTATTTAGATCCTCCTGAAGTTCTCTACCATTGTTCTCGTTTTTTACTTTCTTCACAATCTTTGCATCATCTGCAAACATATTCATGAATGAATTTACAGACTCTGGTAGGTCATTTACATATACAAGGAACAAAAGTGGCCCTAAAACTGAACCCTGTGGAACTCCACTACTAACTCTTCTCCATTCAGACACTGAGTGTCTTACTCTAACCCTCTGTTCCCTTCCTTCTAAGTAAGTTTTTATCCATTCCAAGACATTTCCACCTATTCTAGCCATTGATTGCAGCTTCCTAATAAGTCTCCCATGTGGAACAGTGTCAAACGCTTTCTGGAAGTCTAGGAATATGCAATCTGCCCAGCCCTCTCTTTCCTGTAAGATTTGGCTTACCTCATCATAAAATTCTAATAAGTTTGTTACTGTTGATCTTCCTTCTCTGAAGCCATGTTGCCTCACTGACAAAAAGTTGAAGGATTCCAAGTGAAGAGAGATATGTTTCCTTAGTAGTTTCTCCATAACTTTGCAAACTATGCTGGTCAAGGAAACTGGTCTATAGTTCAGAGCCGTATCCCTCCTTCCCTTTTTGAAGATAGGTATCACATTTGCTTGTTTCCAACATCTTGGAATCTCCCCCGACTCCAGTGACTCCTTAAATATGATACTTAGTGCCACTGATATTGTGTTTGCGCATTTTTTAAGCACATGAGGGGATATGTCATCAGGACCTGTAGCTTTATGAACATCTAAATCCATCAGCGCTTTGCATACCTCTGTGGCTGTAAGGTTGATGTTCTCTAGTACCGGCCCTTGAGCTTCTATCACTGCAATCTGAGGGGGTGGGGTATTTTCTACTGTGAATACTGACTGAAACTCCTTGTTCAATTCTTTGCAGATCTCTTCGTCCGTCTCAGTGATGCTTCCATCCGCTCTCTTTAGCCTTAAAACCTGTTCTTTTACCTTCAGTTTTCCTCTGATAAAGCTGTGGAAAAGCTTGGGATTTTCTTTAGCCTTCCTGGTGATGTCCCTCTCATGATCTCTCTCTGCCTCTCTCCTTTTACTTAGGTAGTCATTTCTTGCTATTTTGTAGGTTTGCCAGGCATTTATGTTTTTTCTCCTCCTATACCTTTTCCAGCATTTGTCTCTCCACTCCTTAGCTCTTTTACACCCATTATCGAACCATTTCTCTCTGGCATGAATTACACCTACTTTGGTGACAGGTATGCAGCAATCTACTATCTTCCCATATTTCTCACAAAAGATGTCATACATTTCTTGTACAGATTTGTTGTAAAACAAGGTTCTCCAGTCAATAACTGCAAAAAGCTCATTCATTTTGATGTAATCTCCTTTCGGATAGTTCCTCCTCATGTCCTCAGTGCCTCTACTCTCAGGAAGAATGTCTTCAATGATATACTCCATCAACAACACACAGTGGTCACTCTTTCCAATTGGTGGTTCATACTCAATATTTTCAATATCCAACACATTATCTGTGAACACCAGATCAAGTAGTGATGGCTCATCCCCACCCCTGGCTCTTGTTGGTTCCATTACATGTTGGTGTAGGAAATTCCCTTGTACGCAATCTAGGAATCTTGCCCCAAATGAGTCCTCACCACTGTGTGGGTCAAGATTTATCCAATCTATTTATGATTAAAGTCTCCCATAATCAAAATCCTACATTTTTTCTCCCGCGCCATGTTAACAACTGAGTTTATGACTTCAATCGTACCTATATGACTTTCCTCATAAATTTCAAGCCTATTTTGGTTCCTTGGTGGGTTGTATACAACAGTTATTATAATGCTCTCTGACCCAGTATTTATGCGAGCAACAAGAAATTCCCTGAACTCACTTTCTATAGCCAAGTTTATTTCTTCAACTTGAATCCTCTCACTTATGAGCAGTGCTATCCCTCCACCAGTCCTCTCAGATCTTTCGACCCTTAGTATTCTGAAGCCCTTAGGAAAAACTGTGACACTGTTTATGTCCTCACTCAACTTAGTCTCTGTAATTGCTACTATATCTGCCTTACTGTTGTGAATCGTATCTTTTAATTCTACTGCCTTACCAGCTAATCCATCAGCATTTGTGTATAACAATGTTAATGAGGCCCCATCCCCTGATCTTCTGTCATTATCTTCTTTATCTCCCCTTTGTCTGGAAGTATTCTGTAACGAAAATTTTTCTTCTCTTCTTCATTTCTTTCATCATTTAACCTTCTTGCCTCTTGCAACAAGTTTTTGATCTTTCCCATGTATGTATGTATGTATGTATGTATGTATGTATGTATGTATGTATGTAATATATATATATATATATATATATATATATATATATATATATATATATATATATATATATATATATATATATATATATATATATATATATATATATATATATATATATGTATATATATATATATATATACATATATATACATACAGACAGACAGACAGACAGACAGACAGACATACATACTTTTTCAGTGTAAGAGTAGTTGATAATTGGAATTGGCTAAGCGAGGAGGTAGTTAATGCTATCTCAATCCATAGTTTTAAGGACAGGTATGATAAGTATCACTAAGTCGAAAATGGAACCGATGAGGAGACGGGAAGATACGAGCTTTGGGCTCTTTCCCGTAAACACAATTAGGTAATCACATACATACATATTTGAGGGAAGGAAAGCCGAGACCAACAAAAGTTACCTTTGAGAGAGGGGAAACATGTAGGGAAATATTGTTGAGAAAAAAAAGTCTAAAAGACCTTCAAGAATTCAAAGAAGTGTTCATTAGACAATACAGAACACAGGAAGAGATGGAAAGATCAAAAACTTGTTGCAAGAGGCAAGAAGGTTAAATGATGAAAGAAATGAAGGAGAGAAGAAAAATTTTCATTACAGAGTTCTTCCAGACAAAGGGGAGATAAAGAAGATAATGACAGAAGATCAGGGGATGGGGCCTCATTAAGATTGTTATACACAAATGCTGATGGATTAGCTGGTAAGGCAGTAGAATTAAAAGATAGGATTCACAACAGTAAGGCAGATATAGTAGCAATTACAGAGACTAAGTTGAGTGATGACATAAACAGTGTCACAGTTTTTCCTAAGGGCTTCAGAATACTAAGGGTTGAAAGATCTGAGAGGACTGGTGGAGGGATAGCACTGCTCATAAGTGAAAGGATTCAAGTTGAAGAAATAAACTTGTCTATAGAAAGTGAGTTCAAGGAATTTCTTGTTACTCGCATATATACTGGGTCAGAGAGCATTATAATAACTGTTGTATACAACCCACCAAGGAACCAAAATAGGCTTGAAGTTTATGAGGAAAGTCATATAGGTACTATTGAAGTCATAAACTCAGTTGTTAACATGGCACGGGAAAAAAAATGTAGGATTTTGATTATGGGAGACTTTAATCATAAAGAGATAGATTGGATAAATCTTGACCCACACAGTGGTGAGGACTCATTCGGGGCAAGATTCCTAGATTGCGTACAAGTGAATTTCCTACATCAACATGTAATGGAACCAACAAGGGCCAGGGGTGGGGATGAGCCATCACTACCTGATCTAGTGTTCACAGATAATGTGTTGGATATTGAAAAATTTGAGTATGAACCACCAATTGGAAAGAGTGGCCACTGTGTGTTGTTGATGGAGTATATCATTGAAGATATTCTTCTTAGAGTAGAGGCACTGAGGACATGAGGAGGAACTATCCGAAAGGAGATTACATCAAAATGAATGAGCTTTTTGCAGTTCTTGACTGGAGAACCTTATTTTACAACAAATCTGTACAAGAAATGTATGACATCTTTTGTGAGAAATATGGGAAGATAGTAGATTGCTGCATACCTGTCACCAAAGTAGGTGTAAATCATGCCAGAGAGAAATGGTTTGATAATGGGTGTAAAAGAGCTAAGGAGTGGAGAGACAAATGCTGGAAAAGGTATAGGAGGAGAAAAAACATAAATGCCTGGCAAACCTACAAACGAGCAAGAAATGACTACCTAAGTAAAAGGAGAGAGGCAGAGAGAGACTATGAGAGGGACATCACCAGGAAGGCTAAAGAAAATCCCAAGCTTTTCCACAGCTTTATCAGAGGAAAACTGAAGGTAAAAGAACAGGTTTTAAGGCTAAAGAGAGCGGATGGAAGCATCACTGAGACGGATGAAGATATCTGCAAAGAATTGAACAAGGAGTTTCAGTCAGTATTTACAGTAGAAAATACCCCACCCCCTCAGATTGCAGTGATAGAAGCTCAAGGGCCGGTATTAGAGAACATCAACCTTACAGCCACAGAGGTATGCAAAGCGCTGATGGATTTAGATGTTCATAAAGCTACAGGTCCTGATGACATATCCCCTCATGTGCTTAAAAAATGCGCAAACTCAATATCAGTGGCACTAAGTATCATATTTAAGGAGTCACTGGGGTCGGGGGAGATTCCAAGATGCTGGAAACAAGCAAATGTGATACCTATCTTCAAAAAGGGAAGGAGGGATACGGCTCTGAACTATAGACCAGTTTCCTTGACCAGCATAGTTTGCAAAGTTATGGAGAAACTACTAAGGAAACATATCTCTCTTCACTTGGAATCCTTCAACTTTTTGTCAGTGAGGCAACATGGCTTCAGAGAAGGTAGATCAACAGTAACAAACTTATTAGAATTTTATGATGAGGTAAGCCAAATCTTACAGGAAAGAGAGGGCTGGGCAGATTGCATATTCCTAGACTTCCAGAAAGCGTTTGACACTGTTCCACATGGGAGACTTATTAGGAAGCTGCAATCAATGGCTAGAATAGGTGGAAATGTTTTGGAATGGATAAAAACTTACTTAGAAGGAAGGGAACAAAGGGTTAGAGTAAGACACTCAGTGTCTGAATGGAGAAGAGTTAGTAGTGGAGTTCCACAGTGTTCAGTTTTAGGGCCACTTTTGTTCCTTGTATATGTAAATGACCTACCAGAGTCTGTAAATTCATTCATGAATATGTTTGCAGATGATGCAAAGATTGTGAAGAAAGTAAAAAACGAGAACAATGGTAGAGAACTTCAGGAGGATCTAAATAATCTGCATGAGTGGTCAGAAAAGTGGCTAATGAAATTCAGTACTTCAAAATGTAAGGTAATGAGAATGGGTACAAGTGCAAGAAGGCCCAAGCTTGACTATTCAGTGGCTGGAGTACAACTTCAAGAGACAGAAAATGAGAGAGATCTAGGAGTAAACATACTGGCAGATTTGTCTCCAGAAATACATATAAATGGCATAGTAAGGGCAGCATATGCATTCTTATCAAATGTAAGGGTAGCCTTCAGGCACATGGACAAGGAAATGTTCCGAAATATTTATGTAACCTATGTGAGGCCAAAATTCGAATATGCAGCCCCCTTTTGGAATCCGCACTTGAAAAAGCACATAGCTAAGCTTGAAAAAGTTCAAAGACATGCCACGAACTTGGTGCCAGAAATACGCAATCTCAGCTATGATGAGAGGCTGAGGGAATTAGACTTACCATCACTCGAAGCTAGAAGAGTGAGGGGGGATATGGTGACAGTCTTTAAATTCCTTCATGGTTATGATAGAGTGGATAGGGATGGATATTTTGATATGGCTGGTTCTAGAACTAGAGGTCATAGTTTGAAGCTTCGTAAGAAAACTTGTTTGCAGGATGTAAGAAAATACTTTTTCAGTGTAAGAGTAGTTGATAATTGGAATTGGCTAAGCGAGGAGGTAGTTAATGCTATCTCAATCCATAGTTTTAAGGACAGGTATGATAAATATCACTAAGTATAAAATGGAACCGATGAGGAGACGGGAAGATACGAGCTTTGGGCTCTTTCCCGTAAACACAATTAGGTAATCACAATTAGGTAATCACATACATACATACATACCTATATATATATATATATATATAATATATATATATATATATATATATATATATATATATATATATATATATATATATATATATATATATATATATATATATATATATATATATATATATATATATATATATATATATATATATATATATATATATATATATATATTATATATGTATGTATGTATGTATGTGATTACCTAATTGTGTTTACGGGAAAGAGCCCAAAGCTCGTATCTTCCCGTCTCCTGATCGGTTCCATTTTAGACTTAGTGATACTTATCGTACCTGTCCTTAAAACTATGGATTGAGATAGCATTAACTACCTCCTCGCTTATTATTTTGTGTGATTACCTAATTGTGTTTACGGGAAAGAGCCCAAAGCTCGTATCTTCCCGTCTCCTGATCGGTTCCGTTTTAGACTTAGTGATACTTATCGTACCTGTCCTTAAAACTATGGATTGAGATAGCATTAACTACCTCCTCGCTTAGCCAATTCCAATTATCAACTACTCTTACACTGAAAAAGTATTTCCTTACATCCTGCAAAGCAGTTTTCTTACGAAGCTTCAAACTATGACCTCTAGTTCTAGAGCCAGCCATATCGAAATATCCATCCCTATCCACTCTATCATAACCATGAAGGAATTTAAAGACTGTCACCATATCCCCCCTTACTCTTCTAGCTTCGAGTGATGGCAAGTCTAATTCCCTCAGCCTCTCATCATAACTGAGATTGCGTATTTCTGGCACCAGTTTCGTGGCATGTCTTTGAAGTTTTTCAAGCTTAGCTATGTGCTTTTTCAAGTGCGGATTCCAAAAGGGGGCTGCATATTCGAGTTTTGGCCTCACATAGGTTACATAAATATTTCTGAACATTTCCTTGTCCATGTGCCTGAAGGCTACCCTTACATTTGATAAGAATGCATATGCTGCCCTTACTACGCCATTTATATGTATTTCTGGAGACAAATCTGCCAGTATGTTTACTCCAAGATCTCTCTCATTTTCTGTCTCTTGAAGTTGTACTCCAGCCACCGAGTAGTCAAGCTTGGGCCTTCTTGCACTTGTACCCATTCTCATTACCTTACATTTTGAGGTATTGAATTTCATTAGCCACTTTTCTGACCACTCATGCAGATTATTTAGATCCTCCTGAAGTTCTCTACCATTGTTCTCGTTTTTTACTTTCTTCACAATCTTTGCATCATCTGCAAACATATTCATGAATGAATTTACAGACTCTGGTAGGTCATTTACATATACAAGGAACAAAAGTGGCCCTAAAACTGAACCCTGTGGAACTCCACTACTAACTCTTCTCCATTCAGACACTGAGTGTCTTACTCTAACCCTCTGTTCCCTTCCTTCTAAGTAAGTTTTTATCCATTCCAAGACATTTCCACCTATTCTAGCCATTGATTGCAGCTTCCTAATAAGTCTCCCATGTGGAACAGTGTCAAACGCTTTCTGGAAGTCTAGGAATATGCAATCTGCCCAGCCCTCTCTTTCCTGTAAGATTTGGCTTACTTCATCATAAAATTCTAATAAGTTTGTTACTGTTGATCTTCCTTCTCTGAAGCCATGTTGCCTCACTGACAAAAAGTTGAAGGATTCCAAGTGAAGAGAGATATGTTTCCTTAGTAGTTTCTCCATAACTTTGCAAACTATGCTGGTCAAGGAAACTGGTCTATAGTTCAGAGCCGTATCCCTCCTTCCCTTTTTGAAGATAGGTATCACATTTGCTTGTTTCCAGCATCTTGGAATCTCCCCCGACTCCAGTGACTCCTTAAATATGATACTTAGTGCCACTGATATTGTGTTTGCGCATTTTTTAAGCACATGAGGGGATATGTCATCAGGACCTGTAGCTTTATGAACATCTAAATCCATCAGCGCTTTGCATACCTCTGTGGCTGTAAGGTTGATGTTCTCTAATACCGGCCCTTGAGCTTCTATCACTGCAATCTGAGGGGGTGGGGTATTTTCTACTGTAAATACTGACTGAAACTCCTTGTTCAATTCTTTGCAGATCTCTTCGTTCGTCTCAGTGATGCTTCCATCCGCTCTCTTTAGCCTTAAAACCTGCTCTTTTACCTTCAGTTTTCCTCTGATAAAGCTGTGGAAAAGCTTGGGATTTTCTTTAGCCTTCCTGGTGATGTCCCTCTCATAATCTCTCTCTGCCTCTCTCCTTTTACTTAGGTAGTCATTTCTTGCTCTTTTGTAGGTTTGCCAGGCATTTATGTTTTTTCTCCTCCTATACCTTTTCCAGCATTTGTCTCTCCACTCCTTAGCTCTTTTACACCCATTATCGAACCATTTCTCTCTGGCATGAATTACACCTACTTTGGTGACAGGTATGCAGCAATCTACTATCTTCCCATATTTCTCACAAAAGATGTCATACATTTCTTGTACAGATTTGTTGTAAAATAAGGTTCTCCAGTCAATAACTGCAAAAAGCTCATTCATTTTGATGTAATCTCCTTTCGGATAGTTCCTCCTCATGTCCTCAGTGCCTCTACTCTCAGGAAGAATGTCTTCAATGATATACTCCATCAACAACACACAGTGGTCACTCTTTCCAATTGGTGGTTCATACTCAATATTTTCAATATCCAACACATTATCTGTGAACACTAGATCAAGTAGTGATGGCTCATCCCCACCACTGGCTCTTGTTGGTTCCATTACATGTTGGTGTAGGAAATTCCCTTGTACGCAATCTAGGAATCTTTGCCCCAAATGAATCCTCACCACTGTGTGGGTCAAGATTTATCCAATCTATCTCTTTATGATTAAAGTCTCCCATAATCAAAATCCTACATTTTTTCTCCCGTGCCATGTTAACAGCTGAGTTTATGACTTCAATAGTACCTATATGACTTTCCTCATAAATTTCAAGCCTATGTATGTATGTATGTATGTATGTATGTATGTATGTATGTATGTGATTACCTAATTGTGTTTACGGGAAAGAGCCCAAAGCTCGTATCTTCCCGTCTCCTGATCGGTTCCATTTTTAGACTTAGTGATACTTATCGTACCTGTCCTTAAAACTATGGATTGAGATAGCATTAACTACCTCCTCGCTTAGCCAATTCCAATTATCAACTACTCTTACACTGAAAAAGTATTTCCTTACATCCTGCAAACAAGTTTTCTTACGAAGCTTCAAACTATGACCTCTAGTTCTAGAGCCAGCCATATCGAAATATCGATCCCTATCCACTCTATCATAACCATGAAGGAATTTAAAGACTGTCACCATATCCCCCCTTACTCTTCTAGCTTCGAGTGATGGCAAGTCTAATTCCCTCTGCCTCTCATCATAACCGAGATTGCATATTTCTGGCACCAGTTTCGTGGCATGTCTTTGAACTTTTTCAAGCTTAGCTATGTGCTTTTTCAAGTGCGGATTCCAAAAGGGGGCTGCATATTCGAGTTTTGGCCTCACATAGGTTACATAAATATTTCTGAACATTTCCTTGTCCATGTGCCTGAAGGCTACCCTTACATTTGATAAGAATGCATATGCTGCCCTTACTACGCCATTTATATGTATTTCTGGAGACAAATCTGCCAGTATGTTTACTCCTAGATCTCTCTCATTTACTGTCTCTTGAAGTTGTACTCCAGCCACCGAGTAGTCAAGCTTGGGCCTTCTTGCACTTGTACCCATTCTCATTACCTTACATATTGAAGTATTGAATTTCATTAGCCACTTTTCTGACCACTCATGCAGATTATTTAGATCCTCCTGAAGTTCTCTACCATTGTTCTCGTTTTTTACTTTCTTCACAATCTTTGCATCATCTGCAAACATATTCATGAATGAATTTACAGACTCTGGTAGGTCATTTACATATACAAGGAACAAAAGTGGCCCTAAAACTGAACCCTGTGGAACTCCACTACTAACTCTTCTCCATTCAGACACTGAGTGTCTTACTCTAACCCTCTGTTCCCTTCCTTCTAAGTAAGTTTTTATCCATTCCAAGACATTTCCACCTATTGTAGCCATTGATTGCAGCTTCCTAATAAGTCTCCCATGTGGAACAGTGTTAAACGCTCTCTGGAAATCTAGGAATATGCAATCTGCCCAGCCCTCTCTTTCCTGTAAGATTTGGCTTACCTCATCATAATATTCTAATAAGTTTGTTACTGTTGATCTTCCTTCTCTGAAGCCATGTTGCCTCACTGACAAAAAGTTGAAGGATTCCAAGTGCAGAGAGATATGTTTCCTTAGTAGTTTCTCCATAAGTTTGCAAACTATGCTGGTCAAGGAAACTGGTCTATAGTTCAGAGCCGTATCCCTCCTTCCCTTTTTGAAGATAGGTATCACATTTGCTTGTTTCCAGCATCTTGGAATCTCCCCCGACTCCAGTGACTCCTTAAATATGATACTTAGTGCCACTGATATTGTGTTTGCGCATTTTTTAAGCACATGATGGGATATGTCATCAGGACCTGTAGCTTTATGAACATCTAAATCCATCAGCGCTTTGCATACCTCTGTGGCTGTAAGGTTGATGTTCTCTAATACCGGCCCTTGAGCTTCTATCACTGCAATCTGAGGGGGTGGGGTATTTTCTACTGTAAATACTGACTGAAACTCCTTGTTCAATTCTTTGCAGATCTCTTCGTTCGTCTCAGTGATGCTTCCATCCGCTCTCTTTAGCCTTAAAACCTGTTCTTTTACCTTCAGTTTTCCTCTGATAAAGCTGTGGAAAAGCTTGGGATTTTCTTTAGCCTTCCTGGTGATGTCCCTCTCATAATCTCTCTCTGCCTCTCTCCTTTTACTTAGGTAGTCATTTCTTGCTCTTTTGTAGGTTTGCCAGGCATTTATGTTTTTTCTCCTCCTATACCTTTTCCAGCATTTGTCTCTCCACTCCTTAGCTCTTTTACACCCATTATCGAACCATTTCTCTCTGGCATGATTTACACCTACTTTGGTGACAGGTATGCAGCAATCTACTATCTTCCCATATTTCTCACAAAAGATGTCATACATTTCTTGTACAGATTTGTTGTAAAATAAGGTTCTCCAGTTAATAACTGCAAAAAGCTCATTCATTTTGATGTAATCTCCTTTCGGATAGTTCCTCCTCATGTCCTCAGTGCCTCTACTCTCAGGAAGAATGTCTTCAATGATATACTCCATCAACAACACACAGTGGTCACTCTTTCCAATTGGTGGTTCATACTCAATATTTTCAATATCCAACACATTATCTGTGAACACTAGATCAAGTAGTGATGGCTCATCCCCACCCCTGGCTCTTGTTGGTTCCATTACATGTTGGTGTAGGAAATTCCCTTGTACGCAATCTAGGAATCTTGCCCCAAATGAATCCTCACCACTGTGTGGGTCAAGATTTATCCAATCTATCTCTTTATGATTAAAGTCTCCCATAATCAAAATCCTACATTTTTTCTCCCGTGCCATGTTAACAACTGAGTTTATGACTTCAATAGTACCTATATGACTTTCCTCATAAATTTCAAGCCTATGTATGTATGTATGTATGTATGTATGTATGTATGTATGTGATTACCTAATTGTGATTACCTAATTGTGTTTACGGGAAAGAGCCCAAAGCTCGTATCTTCCCGTCTCCTGATCGGTTCCATTTTTAGACTTAGTGATACTTATCGTACCTGTCCTTAAAACTATGGATTGAGATAGCATTAACTACCTCCTCTCTTAGCGAATTCCAATTATCAACTACTCTTACACTGAAAAAGTATTTCCTTACATCCTGCAAACAAGTTTTCTTGCGAAGCTTCAAACTATGACCTCTAGTTCTAGAGCCAGCCATATCGAAATATCGATCCCTATCCACTCTATCATAACCATGAAGGAATTTAAAGACTGTCACCATATCCCCCCTTACTCTTCTAGCTTCGAGTGATGGCAAGTCTAATTCCCTCTGCCTCTCATCATAACCGAGATTGCATATTTCTGGCACCAGTTTCGTGGCATGTCTTTGAACTTTTTCAAGCTTAGCTATGTGCTTTTTCAAGTGCGGATTCCAAAAGGGGGCTGCATATTCGAGTTTTGGCCTCACATAGGTTACATAAATATTTCTGAACATTTCCTTGTCCATGTGCCTGAAGGCTACCCTTACATTTGATAAGAATGCATATGCTGCCCTTACTACGCCATTTATATGTATTTCTGGAGACAAATCTGCCAGTATGTTTACTCCTAGATCTCTCTCATTTTCTGTCTCTTGAAGTTGTACTCCAGCCACCGAGAAGTCAAGCTTGGGCCTTCTTGCACTTGTACCCATTCTCATTACCTTACATTTTGAAGTATTGAATTTCATTAGCCACTTTTCTGACCACTCATGCAGATTATTTAGATCCTCCTGAAGTTCTCTACCATTGTTCTCGTTTTTTACTTTCTTCACAATCTTTGCATCATCTGCAAACATATTCATGAATGAATTTACAGACTCTGGTAGGTCATTTACATATACAAGGAACAAAAGTGGCCCTAAAACTGAACCCTGTGGAACTCCACTACTAACTCTTCTCCATTCAGACACTGAGTGTCTTACTCTAACCCTCTGTTCCCTTCCTTCTAAGTAAGTTTTTATCCATTCCAAGACATTTCCACCTATTGTAGCCATTGATTGCAGCTTCCTAATAAGTCTCCCATGTGGAACAGTGTTAAACGCTCTCTGGAAATCTAGGAATATGCAATCTGCCCAGCCCTCTCTTTCCTGTAAGATTTGGCTTACCTCATCATAAAATTCTAATAAGTTTGTTACTGTTGATCTTCCTTCTCTGAAGCCATGTTGCCTCACTGACAAAAAGTTGAAGGATTCCAAGTGCAGAGAGATATGTTTCCTTAGTAGTTTCTCCATAAGTTTGCAAACTATGCTGGTCAAGGAAACTGGTCTATAGTTCAGAGCCGTATCCCTCCTTCCCTTTTTGAAGATAGGTATCACATTTGCTTGTTTCCAGCATCTTGGAATCTCCCCCGACTCCAGTGATTCCTTAAATATGATACTTAGTGCCACTGATATTGTGTTTGCGCATTTTTTAAGCACATGATGGGATATGTCATCAGGACCTGTAGCTTTATGAACATCTAAATCCATCAGCGCTTTGCATACCTCTGTGGCTTTAAGGTTGATGTTCTCTAATACCGGCCCTTGAGCTTCTATCACTGCAATCTGAGGGGGTGGGGTATTTTCTACTGTAAATACTGACTGAAACTCCTTGTTCAATTCTTTGCAGATCTCTTCGTTCGTCTCAGTGATGCTTCCATCCGCTCTCTTTAGCCTTAAAACCTGTTCTTTTACCTTCAGTTTTCCTCTGATAAAGCTGTGGAAAAGCTTGGGATTTTCTTTAGCCTTCCTGGTGATGTCCCTCTCATAATCTCTCTCTGCCTCTCTCCTTTTACTTAGGTAGTCATTTCTTGCTCTTTTGTAGGTTTGCCAGGCATTTATGTTTTTTCTCCTCCTATACCTTTTCCAGCATTTGTCTCTCCACTCCTTAGCTCTTTTACACCCATTATCGAACCATTTCTCTCTGGCATGATTTACACCTACTTTGGTGACAGGTATGCAGCAATCTACTATCTTCCCATATTTCTCACAAAAGATGTCATACATTTCTTGTACAGATTTGTTGTAAAATAAGGTTCTCCAGTCAATAACTGCAAAAAGCTCATTCATTTTGATGTAATCTCCTTTCGGATAGTTCCTCCTCATGTCCTCAGTGCCTCTACTCTCAGGAAGAATGTCTTCAATGATATACTCCATCAACAACACACAGTGGTCACTCTTTCCAATTGGTGGTTCATACTCAATATTTTCAATATCCAACACATTATCTGTGAACACTAGATCAAGTAGTGATGGCTCATCCCCACCCCTGGCTCTTGTTGGTTCCATTACATGTTGGTGTAGGAAATTCCCTTGTACGCAATCAAGGAATCTTGCCCCAAATGAATCCTCACCACTGTGTGGGTCAAGATTTATCCAATCTATCTCTTTATGATTAAAGTCTCCCATAATCAAAATCCTACATTTTTTCTCCCGTGCCATGTTAACAACTGAGTTTATGACTTCAATAGTACCTATATGACTTTCCTCATAAATTTCAAGCCTATGTATGTATGTATGTATGTATGTATGTATGTATGTATGTGATTACCTAATTGTGATTACCTAATTGTGTTTACGGGAAAGAGCCCAAAGCTCGTATCTTCCCGTCTCCTGATCGGTTCCATTTTTAGACTTAGTGATACTTATCGTACCTGTCCTTAAAACTATGGATTGAGATAGCATTAACTACCTCCTCGCTTAGCGAATTCCAATTATCAACTACTCTTACACTGAAAAAGTATTTCCTTACATCCTGCAAACAAGTTTTCTTACGAAGCTTCAAACTATGACCTCTAGTTCTAGAGCCAGCCATATCGAAATATCGATCCCTATCCACTCTATCATAACCATGAAGGAATTTAAAGACTGTCACCATATCCCCCCTTACTCTTCTAGCTTCGAGTGATGGCAAGTCTAATTCCCTCTGCCTCTCATCATAACCGAGATTGCATATTTCTGGCACCAGTTTCGTGGCATGTCTTTGAACTTTTTCAAGCTTAGCTATGTGCTTTTTCAAGTGCGGATTCCAAAAGGGGGCTGCATATTCGAGTTTTGGCCTCACATAGGTTACATAAATATTTCTGAACATTTCCTTGTCCATGTGCCTGAAGGCTACCCTTACATTTGATAAGAATGCATATGCTGCCCTTACTACGCCATTTATATGTATTTCTGGAGACAAATCTGCCAGTATGTTTACTCCTAGATCTCTCTCATTTACTGTCTCTTGAAGTTGTACTCCAGCCACCGAGTAGTCAAGCTTGGGCCTTCTTGCACTTGTACCCATTCTCATTACCTTACATTTTGAAGTATTGAATTTCATTAGCCACTTTTCTGACCACTCATGCAGATTATTTAGATCCTCCTGAAGTTCTCTACCATTGTTCTCGTTTTTTACTTTCTTCACAATCTTTGCATCATCTGCAAACATATTCATGAATGAATTTACAGACTCTGGTAGGTCATTTACATATACAAGGAACAAAAGTGGCCCTAAAACTGAACCCTGTGGAACTCCACTACTAACTCTTCTCCATTCAGACACTGAGTGTCTTACTCTAACCCTCTGTTCCCTTCCTTCTAAGTAAGTTTTTATCCATTCCAAGACATTTCCACCTATTGTAGCCATTGATTGCAGCTTCCTAATAAGTCTCCCATGTGGAACAGTGTTAAACGCTCTCTGGAAATCTAGGAATATGCAATCTGCCCAGCCCTCTCTTTCCTGTAAGATTTGGCTTACCTCATCATAAAATTCTAATAAGTTTGTTACTGTTGATCTTCCTTCTCTGAAGCCATGTTGCCTCACTGACAAAAAGTTGAAGGATTCCAAGTGCAGAGAGATATGTTTCCTTAGTAGTTTCTCCATAAGTTTGCAAACTATGCTGGTCAAGGAAACTGGTCTATAGTTCAGAGCCGTATCCCTCCTTCCCTTTTTGAAGATAGGTATCACATTTGCTTGTTTCCAGCATCTTGGAATCTCCCCCGACTCCAGTGACTCCTTAAATATGATACTTAGTGCCACTGATATTGTGTTTGCGCATTTTTTAAGCACATGATGGGATATGCCATCAGGACCTGTAGCTTTATGAACATCTAAATCCATCAGCGCTTTGCATACCTCTGTGGCTGTAAGGTTGATGTTCTCTAATACCGGCCCTTGAGCTTCTATCACTGCAATCTGAGGGGGTGGGGTATTTTCTACTGTAAATACTGACTGAAACTCCTTGTTCAATTCTTTGCAGATCTCTTCGTCCGTCTCAGTGATGCTTCCATCCGCTCTCTTTAGCCTTAAAACCTGTTCTTTTACCTTCAGTTTTCCTCTGATAAAGCTGTGGAAAAGCTTGGGATTTTCTTTAGCCTTCCTGGTGATGTCCCTCTCATAATCTCTCTCTGCCTCTCTCCTTTTACTTAGGTAGTCATTTCTTGCTCTTTTGTAGGTTTGCCAGGCATTTATGTTTTTTCTCCTCCTATACCTTTTCCAGCATTTGTCTCTCCACTCCTTAGCTCTTTTACACCCATTATTGAACCATTTCTCTCTGGCATGAATTACACCTACTTTGGTGACAGGTATGCAGCAATCTACTATCTTCCCATATTTCTCACAAAAGATGTCATACATTTCTTGTACAGATTTGTTGTAAAATAAGGTTCTCCAGTCAATAACTGCAAAAAGCTCATTCATTTTGATGTAATCTCCTTTCGGATAGTTCCTCCTCATGTCCTCAGTGCCTCTACTCTCAGGAAGAATGTCTTCAATGATATACTCCATCAACAACACACAGTGGTCACTCTTTCCAATTGGTGGTTCATACTCAATATTTTCAATATCCAACACATTATCTGTGAACACTAGATCAAGTAGTGATGGCTCATCCCCACCCCTGGCTCTTGTTGGTTCCATTACATGTTGGTGTAGGAAATTCCCTTGTACGCAATCTAGGAATCTTGCCCCAAATGAGTCCTCACCACTGTGTGGGTCAAGATTTATCCAATCTATCTCTTTATGATTAAAGTCTCCCATAATCAAAATCCTACATTTTTTCTCCCGTGCCATGTTAACAACTGAGTTTATGACTTCAATAGTACCTATATGACTTTCCTCATAAATTTCAAGCCTATTTTGGTTCCTTGGTGGGTTGTATACAACAGTTATTATAATGCTCTCTGACCCAGTATTTATGCGAGCAACAAGAAATTCCCTGAACTCACTTTCTGTAGCCAAGTTTATTTCTTCAACTTGAATCCTCTCACTTATGAGCAGTGCTATCCCTCCACCAGTCCTCTCAGATCTTTCGACCCTTAGTATTCTGAAGCCCTTAGGAAAAACTGTGACACTGTTTATGTCCTCACTCAACTTAGTCTCTGTAATTGCTACTATATCTGCCTTACTGTTGTGGATCCTATCTTTTAATTCTACTGCCTTACCAGCTAATCCATCAGCATTTGTGTATAACAGTCTTAATGAGGCCCCATCCCCTGATCTTCTGTCATTATCTTCTTTATCTCCCCTTTGTCTGGAAGTATTCTGTATGTATGTATGTATGTATGTATGTATGTATTTTTATATATATATATATATATATATATATATATATATATATATATATATATATATATAAATATATATATATATATATATATATATATATATATATATATATATATATATATATATATATATATATATATATATATATATATATATATATATATATATATATATATATATATATTTATATATATATATATATATATATATATATATATATATATATATATATATATATATATATATATATATATATATATATATATATATATATGAGCAAGCACAAACTGTTAGCATACAGCACTAAATGGTAATATAGCTCATCAGTGAAACAACACAGAAAAAATAACGCTATATTTCGGGTCCTAACTGGACCTGAGATATAGCGTTATTTTTTCTGTGTTGTTTTACTGATGGGCTTCCTCACCACACATGTATATATATATATATATATATATATATATATATATATATATATATATATATATATATATATATATATATATATATATATATATATATATATATATATATATATATATATATATATATATATATATGTTCCGGTTTTACGTCACGGACTTCCTTATCAACCAAGGGCTAGGACGGTTGCCTTCTTGCGAAGGACTTGTTTTGGCAGATGTAATCCTTACGCTGAGTGCATGCCTTTGCTAACCTCAGACCGTGACGGGGCGCGAACCCTCGACCTGACGCCTCAGAGTCGGAGACGCTACCGACTGAGCCACGGCGACTACACATATATATATATATATATATATATATATATATATATATATATATATATATATATATATATATATATATATATATATATATATATATATATATATATATATATATATATATATATATATATATATATATATATATATATATATATATATATATATATATATATATATATATATATATATATATATATATATATATATGCGTGTGTGTGTGCGTTCGTGCTGATGGTGTGCATGGACAGACATAGAGGAAATATATATCACTACTATTTCTATATAAAAATATCACTAACGATCTTTTCAAGACCATTAGAAAATAAACTGGTGTTGGCAGAATACATGAACTTTTTCTATAGAGAGAATTACCTAAGCCATTCGAGTGACATTCTTTGTGAAAGGGGTCCTATATAAAACAAGAGCAAAGAAGACGTTATAATTCATTCCAAGCCAATGCAGTTAGGATTATAAACTTGCTTTTGCATGTGGTTGTATTCATTTCGCTAGTATGAAAAGACTACTACTGCTACAATAATAATAATAATGATATTAAAATTTAAAATAAAATTATAAATGAATATTTTTTTTTTATAAAATAGTAATAATAATATGAAAAATAATAATAACTATATAAATACTGTATTTATCTGGTACTTGATGACTCAGTAGTTTGAAGAAACTTCCTCGTAAGCCCAGTTTATTTGAATGGTGCGGTTTGTCATTGTTTTTTGTTTTTTGATTATTATTTATTCATTGTGGTAACGTAGATTAAGCTCCTTGTGTCCAGCGGCGAACTGTGTCTCTCTTCTTACAACCAGTCCCTTCGGAATTGGACGTAAAGTTAATCTAGTTCGTCTGCCACCATTTATAACATAGCCTTACTATTTCGGCTGATAGGATATTTAATGACACCTGGTACTCATAGTAGATAGAGGTAAAACACTGTTTCATCGGCAGGTAGTCTGAAGAAAACTCGATGATCTTGGGAGGGAGACATAGTGGTGTTTATTCTAAAGGTACAAGTGGCAGGTAGTGTGTACCCCACTCATTCTGACTGCTTCTACTTTCTTCTGACTGTTTGCTATGTGATAAACAAAGCAGAACTTTTTCTTCTGGCTGTCTGCTGTTTTGCTGCCTAATTCTAACTGAACACTGAACTTTACATCTCTAGCAAATACAAAATACTCAACTGTGGGCAGAGTCAGGGAGGTCTTTCTGTACATGCTTAAGCCAATAATATACAAACTAAGCTGATATCGTGTGTCCTATTACCTGACTTGCTCTGTGGGGGACGTCCAGATCATATGACATGGGCGGTGACAGTTAGCTTTCTTATGCCAAAGCTCCCCACGGTAGCACTGCCAACCAGCTTGACTCTCGTCTTCACACTGTATCTGAGTGTACCCAGGCCAACTCTGGAGCTAAAGAGTTCACGATATGCACGCCTTGTGGTCCTCGTTTCTGGACATGGCAGGCAATTATATAGATATATACGACACTCTCAGGTAGGTCTTTCATCCAATCAGTAGGCATTTATACATATATATATATATATATATATATATATATATATATATATATATATATATATATATATATATATATATATATATATATATATATATATATATATATATATATATATATATATATATATATATATATATATATATATATATATATATATTCAAATAAAACCATTAACACATAAGAAAGCATGCATCATATTTTGCCCCTGGCAGGGACTCGAACCAAGACACAAAATTAGTGTGCCAAGGCGCTACCAACTACACCACTGTAGGTCTAAAAGAAGAAGCAAACCTCACAGCTAAGTGCTAACAGCTAACTGCTTTGCTAGGTTTGATTCCCGACCCAGGGAAAAATATGATTCATGTTTACACATATGCTAATGTGTTTATTTGATT
This sequence comes from Halocaridina rubra, assembly GCA_037179515.1. NCBI lineage: Eukaryota > Metazoa > Arthropoda > Malacostraca > Decapoda > Atyidae > Halocaridina > Halocaridina rubra. The sequence continues at coordinate 77,007 of JAXCGZ010002013.1, read as the reverse complement.
ATTATTGATGAATATATAGCATGGGATTTGAATTAAATGCAAAAACGAAGCCGGGAGTGAGGTTAGGAAGAAGCAATAATATGAACAAAAAGCATTCAGAGAATATGCGTTTATTCCCTAGCACAGAAGTTAGCTGTGAGGCTTGCTTCTTCCTTTAGACCTTCAGTGGTGTAATTGGTAGCGACTTGGCATACTAATTATGTGTCTTAGGGGAAAAATAAGATTCATATAAATATATATATATATATACATATATATATATATATATATATATATATATATATATATATATATATATATGTATGTATGTGATTACCTAATTGTGATTACCTAATTTTGTTTACGAGAAAGAGCCCAAAGCTCGTTAGATAGCATTAACTACCTCCTCGCTTAGCGAATTCCAATTATCAACTACTCTTACACTGAAAAAGTATTTCCTTACATCCTGCGAAGAAGTTTTCTTATGAAGCTTCAAACTATGACCTATAGTTCTAGAGCCAGCCATATCAAAATATCGATCCCTATCCACTCTATCATAACCATGAAGGAATTTAAAGACTGTCACCATATCCCCCCTCACTCTTCTAGCTTCGAGTGATGGTAAGTCTAATTCCCTCAGCCTCTCATCATAACTGAGATTGCGTATTTCTGGCACCAGTTTCGTGGAATGTCTTTGAACTTTTTCAAGCTTAGCTATGTGTTTTTTCAAGTGCGGATTCCAAAAGGGGGCTGCATAATCGAGTTTTGGCCTCACATAGGTTACATAAATATTTCTGAACATTTCCTTGTCCATGTGCCTGAAGGCTACCCTTACATTTGATAAGAATGCATATGCTGTCCTTACTATACCATTTATATGTATTTTTGGAGACAAATCTGCCAGTATGTTTACTCCTAGATCTCTCTCATTTTCTGTCTCTTGAAGTTGTACTCCAGCCACCGAGTAGTCAAGCTTGGGCCTTCTTGCACTTGTACCCATTCTCATTACCTTACATTTTGAAGCATTGAATTTCATTAGCCACTTTTCTGACCACTCATGCAGATTATTTAGATCCTCCTGAAGTTCTCTACCATTGTTCTCGTTTTTTACTTTCTTCACAATCTTTGCATCATCTGCAAACATATTCATGAATGAATTTACAGACTCTGGTAGGTCATTTACATATACAAGGAACAAAAGTGGCCTTAAAACTGAACCCTGTGGAACTCCACTACTAACTCTTCTCCATTCAGACACTGAGTGTCTTACTCTAACCCTCTGTTCCCTTCCTTCTAAGTAAGTTTTTATCCATTCCAAATCATTTCCACCTATTCTAGCCATTGATTGCAGCGCTCCTGTATGTATGTATGTATGTATGTGATTACCTAATTGTGATTACCTAATTGTGTTTACGGGAAAGAGCCCAAAGCTCGTATCTTCCCGTCTCCTCATCGGTTCCATTTTATACTTAGTGATACTTATCATACCTGTCCTTAAAACTATGGATTGAGATAGCATTAACTACCTCCTCGCTTAGCCAATTCCAATTATCAACTACTCTTACACTGAAAAAGTATTTCCTTACAGCCTGCAAAGAAGTTTTCTTACGAAGCTTCAAACTATGACCTCTAGTTCTAGAGCCAGCCATATCAAAATATCGATCCCTATCCACTCTATCATAACCATGAAGGAATTTAAAGACTGTCACCATATCCCCCCTCACTCTTCTAGCTTCGAGTGATGGTAAGTCTAATTCCCTCAGCCTCTCATCATAACTGAGATTGCGTATTTCTGGCACCAGTTTCGTGGCATGTCTTTGAACTTTTTCAAGCTTAGCTATGTCCTTTTTCAAGTGCGGATTCCAAAAGGGGGCTGCATATTCGAGTTTTGGCCTCACATAGGTTACATAAATATTTCGGAACATTTCCTTGTCCATGTGCCTGAAGGCTACCCTTACATTTGATAAGAATGCATATGCTGCCCTTACTATGCCATTTATATGTATTTCTGGAGACAAATCTGCCAGTATGTTTACTCCTAGATCTCTCTCATTTTCTGTCTCTTGAAGTTGCACTCCAGCCACCGAGTAGTCTAGCTTGGGCCTTCTTGCACTTGTACCCATTCTCATTACCTTACATTTTGAAGTATTGAATTTCATTAGCCACTTTTCTGACCACTCATGCAGATTATTTAGATCCTCCTGAAGTTCTCTACCATTGTTCTCGTTTTTTACTTTCTTCACAATCTTTGCATCATCTGCAAACATATTCATGAATGAATTTACAGACTCTGGTAGGTCATTTACATATACAAGGAACAAAAGTGGCCCTAAAACTGAACCCTGTGGAACTCCACTACTAACTCTTCTCCATTCAGGCACTGAGTGTCTTACTCTAACCCTCTGTTCCCTTCTTTCTAAGTAAGTTTTTATCCATTCCAAAACATTTCCACCTATTGTAGCCATTGATTGCAGCTTCCTAATAAGTCTCCCATGTGGAACAGTGTCAAACGCTTTCTGGAAGTCTAGGAATATGCAATCTGCCCAGCCCTCTCTTTCTTGTAAGATTTGGCTTACCTCATCATAAAATTCTAATAAGTTTGTTACTGTTGATCTACCTTCTCTGAAGCCATGTTGCCTCACTGACAAAAAGTTGAAGGATTCCAAGTGAAGAGAGATATGTTTCCTTAGTAGTTTCTCCATAACTTTGCAAACTATGCTGGTCAAGGAAACTGGTCTATAGTTCAGAGCCGTATCCCTCCTTCCCTTTTTGAAGATAGGTATCACATTTGCTTGTTTCCAGCATCTTGGAATCTCCCCCGACCCCAGTGACTCCTTAAATATGATACTTAGTGCCACTTATATTGTGCTTGCTAATTTTTTAAGCACATGAGGGGATATGTCATCAATACCTGTAGCTTTATGAACATCTAAATCCATCAGCGCTTTGCATACCTCTGTGGCTGTAAGGTTGATGTTCTCTAATACCGGCCCTTGAGCTTCTATCACTGCAATCTGAGGGGGTGGGGTATTTTCTACTGTAAATACTGACTGAAACTCCTTGTTCAATTCTTTGCAGATCTCTTCATCCGTCTCAGTGATGCTTCCATCCGCTCTCTTTAGCCTTAAAACCTGTTCTTTTACCTTCAGTTTTCCTCTGATAAAGCTGTGGAAAAGCTTGGGATTTTCTTTAGTCTTCCTGGTGATGTCCCTCTCATAGTCTCTCTCTGCCTCTCTCCTTTTACTTAGGTAGTCATTTCTTGCTCTTTTGTAGGTTTTCAGGCATTTATGTTTTTTCTCCTCCTATACCTTTTCCAGTATTTGTCTCTCCACTCCTTAGCTCTTTTACACCCATTATCGAACCTTTTCTCTCTGGCATGAATTACACCTACTTTGGTGACAGGTATGCAGCAATCTACTATCTTCCCATATTTCTCACAAAAGATGTCATACATTTCTTGTACAGATTTGTTGTAAAATAAGGTTCTCCAGTCAATAACTGTATGTATGTATGTATGTATGTATGTATGTATGTATGTATGTATGTATGTATGTAGGTAGGTAGGTAGGTAGGTAGGTAGGTAGGTAGGTAGGTAGGTAGGTAGGTAGGTAGGTAGGTAGGTAGGTAGGTAGGTAGGTAGGTAGGTAGGTAGGTAGGTAGGTAGGTAGGTAGGTAGGTAGGCATGCATGCATGCATGCATGCATGCATGCATGCATACATACATACATGCATACATGAAGAAGAGAAGAAAAATTTTCGTTACGGAATACTTCCAGACAAAGGGGAGATAAAGAAGATAATGACAGAAGATCAGGGGATGGGGCCTCATTAAGATTGTTATACACAAATGCTGATGGATTAGCTGGTAAGGCAGTAGAATTAAAAGATAGGATTCACAACAGTAAGGCAGATATAGTAGCAATTACAGAGACTAAGTTGAGTGAGGACATAAACAGTGTCACAGTTTTTCCTAAGGGCTTCAGAATACTAAGGGTCGAAAGATCTGAGAGGACTGGTGGAGGGATAGCACTGCTCATAAGTGAGAGGATTCAAGTTGAAGAGATAAACTTGGCTATAGAAAGTGAGTTCAGGGAATTTCTTGTTGCTCGCATAAATACTGGGTCAGAGAGCATTATAATAACTGTTGTATACAACCCACCAAGGAACCAAAATAGGCTTGAAATTTATGAGGAAAGTCATATAGGTACGATTGAAGTCATAAACTCAGTTGTTAACATGGCGCGGGAGAAAAAATGTAGGATTTTGATTATGGGAGACTTTAATCACAAAGAGATAGATTGGATAAATCTTGACCCACACAGTGGTGAGGACTCCTTTGGGGCAAGATTCCTAGATTGCGTACAAGGGAATTTCCTACACCAACATGTAATGGAACCAACAAGAGCCAGGGGTGGGGATGAGCCATCACTACTTGATCTGGTGTTCACAGATAATGTGTTGGATATTGAAAATATTGAGTATGAACCACCAAATTGGAAAGAGTGACCACTGTGTGTTGTTGATGGAGTATATCATTGAAGACATTCTTCCTGAGAGTAGAGGCACTGAGGACATGAGGAGGAACTATCAGAAAGGAGATTACATCAAAATGAATGAGCTTTTTGCAGTTATTGACTGGAGAACCTTATTTTACAACAAATCTGTACAAGAAATGTATGACATCTTTTGTGAGAAATATGGGAAGATTGTAGATTGCTGCATACCTGTCACCAAAGTAGGTGTAATTCATGCCAGAGAGAAATGGTTCGATAATGGGTGTAAAAGAGCTAAGGAGTGGAGAGACAAATGCTGGAAAAGGTATAGGAGGAGAAAAAACATAAATGCCTGGCAAACCTACAAAAGAGCAAGAAATGACTACCTAAGTAAAAGGAGAGAGGCAGAGAAAGATTATGAGAGGGACATCACCAGGAAGGCGAAAGAAAATCCCAAGCTTTTCCACAGCTTTATCAGAGGAAAACTGAAGGTAAAAGAACAGGTTTTAAGGCTAAAGAGAGCGGATGGAAGCATCACTGAGACGGACGAAGAGATCTGCAAAGAATTGAACAAGGAGTTTCAGTCAGTATTTACAGTAGAAAATACCCCACCCCCTCAGATTGCAGTGATAGAAGCTCAAGGGCCGGTATTAGAGAACATCAACCTTACAGCCACAGAGGTATGCAAAGCGCTGATGGATTTAGATGTTCATAAAGCTACAGGTCCTGATGACATATCCCCTCATGTGCTTAAAAAATGCGCAAACACAATATCAGTGGCACTAAGTATCATATTCAAGGAGTCATTGGAGTCGGGGGAGATTCCAAGATGCTGGAAACAAGCAAATGTGATACCTATCTTCAAAAAGGGAAGGAGGGATACGGCTCTGAACTATAGACCAGTTTCCTTGACCAGCATAGTTTGCAAACTTATGGAGAAACTACTAAGGAAACATATCTCTCTTCACTTGGAATCCTTCAACTTTTTGTCAGTGAGGCAACATGGCTTCAGAGAAGGAAGATCAACAGTAACAAACTTATTAGAATTTTATGATGAGGTAAGCCAAATCTTACAGGAAAGAGAGGGCTGGGCAGATTGCATATTCCTAGACTTCCAGAAAGCGTTTGACACTGTTCCACATGGGAGACTTATTAGGAAGCTGCAATCAATGGCTAGAATAGGTGGAAATGTCTTGGAATGGATAAAAACTTACTTAGAAGGAAGGGAACAGAGGGTTAGAGTAAGACACTCAGTGTCTGAATGGAGAAGAGTTAGTAGTGGAGTTCCACAGGGTTCAGTGTTAGGGCCACTTTTGTTCCTTGTATATGTAAATGACCTACCAGAGTCTGTAAATTCATTCATGAATATGTTTGCAGATGATGCAAAGATTGTGAAGAAAGTAAAAAACGAGAACAATGGTAGAGAACTTCAGGAGGATCTAAATAATCTGCATGAGTGGTCAGAAAAGTGGCTAATGAAATTCAATACCTCAAAATGTAAGGTAATGAGAATGGGTACAAGTGCAAGAAGGCCCAAGCTTGACTACTCGGTGGCTGGAGTACAACTTCAGGAGACAGAAAATGAGAGAGATCTAGGAGTAAACATATTGGCAGATTTGTCTCCAGAAATACATATAAATGGCGTAGTAAGGGCAGCATATGCATTCTTATCAAATGTAAGGGTAGCCTTCAGGCACATGGACAAGGAAATGTTCAGAAATATTTATGTAACCTATGTGAGGCCAAAACTCGAATATGCAGCCCCCTTTTGGAATCCGCACTTGAAAAAGCACATAGCTAAGCTTGAAAAAGTTCAAAGACATGCCACGAAACTGGTGCCAGAAATACGCAATCTCGGTTATGATGAGAGGCTGAGGGAATTAGACTTGCCATCACTCGAAGCTAGAAGAGTAAGGGGGGATATGGTGACAGTCTTTAAATTCCTTCACGGTTATGATAGAGTGGATAGGGATCGATATTTCGATATGGCTGGCTCTAGAACTAGAGGTCATAGTTTGAAGCTTCGGAAGAAAACTTGTTTGCAGGATGTAAGGAAATACTTTTTCAGTGTAAGAGTAGTTGATAATTGGAATTCGCTAAGCGAGGAGGTAGTTAATGCTACCTCAATCCATAGTTTTAAGGACAGGTATGATAAGTATCACTAAGTCTAAAAATGGAACCGATCAGGAGACGGGAAGATACGAGCTTTGGGCTCTTTCCCGTAAACACAATTAGGTAATCACAATTAGGTAATCACATACATACATACATACATACATACATACATACATACATACATACATACATACATACATACATATATATATATATATATATATATATATATATATATATATATATATATATATATATATATATATATAGATATATATATATATATATATATATATATATATATATATATATATATATATATATATATATATATATATATATATATATATATATATATATACAGTTAAAATATATATGCATACACACATATACATAAACATATGCTTATAAAATATATACATGTACACATATTCACACACATAAGTGCATGTAAAGAGTAAAAAGTTTGTAAGATAATGAACAAAACTGAAAACCGAAAATAAAAATATTTGGAAAGATGAGACTAATGCTAATAATAATACAAATAACAATATTAATAATCCTAAAAACAATAATAATACCAGAAATGCTAACAATAGTAACAACAATAGCGACCAATGCAAAAATAATAATAATAAAAAACAGCAGCAACAATAATAATAAAAACATCGACCAGTTGAACGCACATTGCGGCGACGGCACTCCCAAGTGCCGTGGCCACTCCAAGACGAGTGTCATCTAGTCATCCATCTCCCGAGTCTGCTTGGGAGCGTATTGGGGAGTTCGTGCCGCCAAAATCTCATTGGTGACGCGTTCCCTGAAGCCAAACCTAGAAGTCGGGAGGGCCAAAGGCCTGCCAAAAATCATGCTGCTGCTGCTGTAGTAGACAGGCAGCAGCAGCAGCACCGGCGGCCGATTACTCCCGCAAAACCCTAGAGGCTTCTTCCCACACGAGGGCGCGGCGGCGCACTCTTGGCCATCTCATCATCATTGAGTGGCTGGTTGAAGACGATAATAAGGAGCACAGGGGGCCGGTGAACGTGGTCACCTAGGTGCTTAAGCCAGCTGCTGGTGGAGGGAAGGATACTAAAGAGGTGCCGCGGCCCTTTTTGGGAATGAAGAGAACCCTCTGGCACATAATAATGTGCTACTTTGACACAACGACCTCGTCTGCGGAGAGAGTCACCCGCCAAATTTAAGCATATTAATAAGCGGAGGAAAAGAAACCAACCGGGATTCCCCGAGTAGGGGCGACTGAAACGGGATCTAGCCCAGCGCATAACCTCGCGCCTCGAGCAGAGGCGTCGAGGGGTGTTGCGTATCGGTGGATCCGTCCCGCCCGCGCCGTACCGCCTAAGTTACCGTTTGAGTGCAGCTCCAAGGAGGGTGGAAGACCCGTGTGGCGGCGCCCGCCAGGGCTCATACGGCGGGGGCGGAGGGATCACTTCACCGGAGAGTCGGGTTGCTTAATACTGCAGCCCTAAGAGAGGTGGTAAACTTGAATAAATAAGAGTGCTCAAGAACCCAGCCTCTGGGTTGCTAGAAATAGCAGCCCAGTACCGGTCCCAAGCCCGGAAAAATGGGGAGGGTTGGCGTCAGGAGGGGCATCCGGCTGTAAAACCCTTTTGCCAAGACCCATGGATAGCAGTCGAGAGTCTGATGCGACCCCATATGGAAATGGGAACGCAGCCTGTCGGGCAGTGTCGCCGGGGGCGGAGCTGCAATAGGATGAAATGAACTTGTAAGATGCTATCCCCAACAGTACCGGTCGCGGAGCGTGTGCCGTTCCTGCTCCTGGCGGGCAGGCGGCGGGCAACCGAGATTTTCTCGGGGCCTAGCGTTCCCTATGCGACAAACCCAGCCACTGAGGGGGGCAAGCCAGCCTCAACTTGGTGCCGGTCCCAAGCCCGGGTAAATGGGGAGGGTTGGCGGCAGGAAGGGCATCCGGCCATAAAAATTTTGCCAAAACCAAAATATGGCCAATACAGATAACTCGAGCCCACATAAAAGTGGGAAAAAGAGAAAGATCTGTACTGGCCAGAAACATCGACCCCACATAAAAGTGGGAAAAAGATGTAGACGAAGAAGAAGAAGAATAGTAAAGTCGTTTTCTTGCCCAGAGAGTCTCTGAACACAAGAAGGCAGTGAGATATAATCAAGAAAATTCGGCACTTTTTACACACTTGAACGGACAAAATCATAATATTGATTGGAGTGGTGCCACTATGTCATTCAAAAGCACTCGTCAATTCAAACGAAAAATTGTGGAATCTTCCCTCACTGGAATGAAGGACAATCTTAGTTTATCTAGGGGGCAAGGAACCCCTGACATAATTGATAAAACTCTTCTGAAGCACAGCCTTTACGAAGTCATTCCGCAAGATAAACCCCCAACCATATTGCAGTTTTTCATTTGAGTATTTCTTCATTTTTAATGTGTGTGTTTTTTTCTCTATTTGCGGTATTGTTCTACTATTATCATTATAATTTGTATTATTATTGTTGCAGCTATTTTTTTATTATTATATTTGTATTGGTTATTGTTGATGTTACGATTGTTAGCATATCTGGTATTATTATTATTTTTATGATTATTACTATTGTTATTTGTATTATTATTAGAATTAGTCTCATTTTTACCAATATTTTTATTCTTATTTTTCAATTTTGTTCATTATCTTACACATTTTTTACTCTTTATATGCACTTATGTGAGTGAATATGTGTGTGTATATATATATATATATATATATATATATATATATATATATATATATATATATATATATATATATATATATATATTTATATATATATATATATATATATATATATATATATATATATATATATATATATATATATATATATATATATAAATGCACATAAATATACATTCATATATAATCACATGTACACACATACCCATACTCATGTACATACACAAACATATACATATATAATTAAAAATATATATGGACCCAAAGATAAAGTGGTGGAGATTGAAAGATGTGGAGCTGAGAGCTATGTTTAGAAGAGTGTTGGAAGCGATAAGGTTGCATGAGAATGTACAGGAATGGCGGACAGAGAATAATGAGGTGATTTTGAGGGTTTATGAGGAGGTACTTGGAAAGTAAAAAAAGAAGGAAACCCCCAAATGATAAAGAGTCATGGAGGTGGAATGAGGAACTACAAGAATGGGTGAAGAACAATAAAGAAGCCAAGACAAAGGCAGATTTATCAATCCTGGAGCAGGATAAAGAAGAGTACAAGCAGGCAGAGAAGAAGGCAAGGAGAACAGTAGCAAAAGCAAAGGCAGAGACATTGAATGAAGTCTATGAAGAGCTGGAAACACCAGAAGGAGAAGAAAATATTGTGAACTGCCAAGGCCCGAGATGCTGCATCCAAGGACTTGACCCAAGTAAGACAAATAAAGGATAACCATGGAGTAGTTCTAACAGAAGAGGATGAAATAAAAAGCAGATGGGAAACTTATTTTGAAGGAAGAGAACCCAAGAGCAGTATTTGAAGATGGACTTCCATATGAAGCAGTTACAACAGCAGTTACTAGAAGAGAGGTAGAGCGGGCAGTAAGGAAAATGAAAAATGGAAAGGCAGCAGGACCTGATAAGATGCCAGTGGAGGTATCGTAGAGTCTTGGAGAGGAAGGCATAGATACCTTGTGGGACTTAATGCAAAAGAACTTTAGTCAGGAAAAGATGCCAGAGGAGTGGAGAGGAAGCCTAATCATCCCAGTCTATAAAGGGAAGATAGACATTCAGGAGTGTGGAAACTATAGAGGTATAAAGTTGTTAAGCCATACTATGAAGATATGGGAGAATATCATAGAGAGGAGACTCAGAGAGGAAACAACAATTGGGGATGAACAGTTCGGCTTCATGCCTGAAAGTGGGACAGTGGATATCATATTTGCCTTGAGACAAATGATGGAAAGAAACAGAAAGGACTGCATATGATCTTTATTGACCTGGAAGAGGCATATGATCGAGTACCACGTCCATAGGTGTGGATGTGTATTAGAGAAAAGGGAGTCCCCGATAAATATGCAAGAATCATCCAAGATATGTATGAGAGGGCAGAAGCAAATGCTAAGAGCAGTGTGGGCTTGACGAAAATGTCGCTTAGTAAATGTTGGTCTGCATTAAGGGTCTGCTTTGAGCCCATATCTATTTGATATGGTCATGAATGTAGTAACCCAGGGTATTAGAGATTAGTCACCATAGTGTATGATTTTTACAGATGATATCGTACTCTATGGCAACAGATGAGAGGTGGTGGAGGGGAAGCTTGAGGAGTGGAGAAGAGTGATGGAGAATAGAGGACAGAAAATCAGCAGGAAGAAGCCAGCGTACTTGAGGCTGAGAGATGATGAGGATGAGGAGGTCAATTTGCAGGAGGAGGTGTTGACTAGAGTTGAAAAGTTCAAGTATTTGGGATCAACAGTAGCAGAGGATGATGACCTAGAGTCAGAAATAACCCACAGAATACAATCGGGATGGAAGAACTGGAAGAGAGTGTCTGGGATGCTGTGCGACAGGAGAATAGGGATTAAGTTGAGAGGTAAAGGGCATAAGACTGTTGTGAGACTTGCGGTGATGTATGGAGCAGAGGCATGAGCAATAAAGAAGACACAAGAGAAAAAGCTGGATGTGGCAGAGATGAGGATGTTGAGATGGATGTGTGGGGTGACAAGAAGCGACAAGATCAGAAACGAGGTAATTAGAGTTACCTCAAATGTTAGAGAAATATCAGATAAGATACAAGAAAGTAGACTAAGTTGGTATGGTCAAGTCTTTAGAAGGGATGAATTGTATGTTGGGAGGAGGGTGATGGAAATGGATATACAGGGTAGGAGAGGTAGGGGGAAACCAAGTGTAAGTGGATGGATTGCATCAAGGACGACCTGAGATCTAAAGGTTTGTTGGGTGATGAGGTATGGGACAGGAACATATGGAAAACACTGGCCAGAATCATCGACCCCATATAAAAGTTGGAAAAGATGAAGACGAAGAAGAAGAAGATATATATATATATATATATATATAATATATTATATATATATATATTATATATATATATATTATATAATATGATATATGTATATATATAAATATATATATATATATATATATATATATATATATATATATATATATATATATATATATATATATATATATATATATATATATATATATATATATATATATATATATCAATCTCGTATCACTCTTTCTTCTACTCTTAACTCCGATTTGCAGAGAGTATCTAAATGGGGCACTCAAAATTTAGTTAAAGTCTATGCCTCCAAGATACAGTTTCTGGCTATCTCTTTATCTTCTTCTCCTCCTGATAACCCCATTGTCTTCGAAACTAATGAAATTTACCCTCTCAACTCTATCAATATATTAGGAATCCATATAGCCTCTAACTTGTCTTGGAGGAATCACATAATCCAAATATCTAAATCTTCATCCAAAAAATTGGGGGTTTGTTTCGTTTTCGTCATTACTTTTCCTCATTGCAGTTACTTAAAATTTACAAAGGTCTTATCTGCCCCTGCCTAGAATATTGCTCACACATCTGGGGTGCTTATTCCTTTACTTATCTTCTTGATATGGTTGAATCTAAGGCAGTCAGACTCATTAATGATCCTTCTCTTACTTCTAACCTGGATTCTCTCTCTCTTCGCCGTAAGGTATCTTCCCTTTCGCTTTCCTATCGCTACTACTTCCATCGCTGCTCTGATGAGTTGGCGAGTTGCATCCCTCCTCCGCTGCTGAGGCCGCGTAACACTCGCCGAGCATCCACATCTCACAGGTACTGTGTGGAGATTTGTAGCTCGCGGATTGGTCGGTGCAGCGACTGCTTCTTCCCATCTACCTCCAGACTGTGGAACTCTCTTCCTCCTTCTGTCTTTCCTAATTCTTATGACCTTTCATCCTTCAAAAAACAGATCTATCGTCATCTCAGAGCCTAGTCCTCCATATCTCTGGGTCCTCTGTACTTTGACTGTTTTTTTTTTCTGTCTGTTGTTTTCCTTTGTGTGACATTACCTCATCTCTGCCTTGCCCTTAACCGTTTTCTTTTTTTTTGTCTTGGTATTTTCTCGTGCCCTGGCCTTTATTGATGAAGGCAGTTTCTGCCTGTCCCGGTGTCACACTCTTAATATATATATATATATATATATATATATATATATATATATATATATATATATATATATATATATATATATATATATATATATATATATATATATATATATATATATATATATATATATATATATATATATATATATATATATATATATATATATATATATATATATATATATATATATATACATATATATATATATATATATATATATATATATATATATATATATATATATATATATATATATATATATATATTTTTATTTTTTTTTTTTTTTTTTTTTTCTGTTTGGTCTGTGTGATTTTGTGCTCACTGGTCCTTTTTTTTATTTAAAAGGGTTAACTACTTACCGATCTGTAAGCGTAATTAGAGATCAACATATTCTATTGTTGATGGTTTGTTTATGATTTTGTCGGTTTCATTGGTTTGAGGGTATTATTTCTCTTGGATTAGACCTGACTTACGTCAATTTTTAATTCCCTCAGGTCTCCTGAGTCCTTTTCGTTTATCCAGCAGAAGAATTAGCAGATGTTGCAAGATAAAGGGTGCTAGCCTTCCTCTCATAGTTCAGAGTTTCTAAGTTGTCGATAAAAAAAAGCTCATTGAATTTACGACATACCTTATAGAGATAACATTCTTTGAGAGAGGAAAAACTTTAACACTAATTCCAATTTCATATCTTACTTACTACTGATTTGGTAAAAAAAAAAAATAAAGAAAGAAAAATTATGACAACTCTCTTCTAGAGTCTGTAACCACTTAAAAATAATCTTCCAAATTTTTATCAAATAGCTCAGTCACCTTCCCCCTACAAGGGGACTTGGAGCCAATGATATAAAATTAGTAAAACTATAATATGTAAGCATCACATATTTAGAGAGTCTGTGAATAATAATTTTAATTAACTTTACCTTGATAGCCCCAGCAATATTTTTGCTTTTATTATTCAAACCACCAACTATTAACCTTGCTAATTAAGGATAAATATATATATATATATATATATATATATATATATATATATATATATATATATATATATATATATATATATATATATATATATATATATATATATATATATATATATATATATATATATATATATATATATATATATATATATATATATATATATATATATATATATATATATATATATATATATATATATATATATATATATATATATATATACAAATATATATATATATATATATATATATATATATATATATATATATATATATATATATATATATATATATATATATATATACAAATATATATATATATATATATATATATATATATATATATATATATATATATATATATGTATATATATATATATATATATATATATATATATATATATATATATATATATATATATATATATATATATATATATATATATATATACTCACACACACATACACGTGAGTGCAGTAGTGGCAGAAAAGAAGCAGGAAATTGAGATTTGGCTGAAGAATAAGTAATGCAGAGGCATATGAAAGGTGCAGTCCAAAGAGGGGGTTAGGAAAGCGCTTAGTGAGGGAGGCATAGAGAGAAGCAAATGTGAGGTGCTGTAGATGCTTGTCTGAGAATTTTGAAAGGAATTAAAAGATGTTTTGGAAGGAAATAAAATGAGCACGGAAAGTGGGTTTGGGAGGGAGGAGAGGGTGAAAGGAGCAGATGAGTAATTACTAGTAGACGAATAAAGGTGAGGGAGAGATGGACTGAGAATTTCAAAAACTGCCAAATGAGGATGATGAGAGAGAGGGAGAAATTGTGGCTATAGGTATTGAATGAAGGATATCAATGTTAGCTAATAAGAACGATAGATAAATAACAAAAGAAAAGGTACTACTGGTATTGTGAGCAATGTAAGTAGGTAAAGTACCAGGGATAATGGGTGTCATGTAAAAGGCTTGTCAAAAGGTGGAGAGGCACCAGTAATATGGATGGTTAGTTTAGTGAAGGTAGTTTTCAGTAAAGGGAGGGTCCCAGTTCATTGCAGGAATGCCTATGTAATTTCACGTTATAAAGGGAAGGGAAATAAGTAAGAACCTAGTAGATTTGTAGAGGGTGGATTGAGAGACAGCTTTGAACCCATTGCAAATTTATTAATATCAACCAGAACATAATTTAAAACCCTGAAACCAAAAGAATAAAACTATTAACATTTTGGCAGCACAAAAATAGTATTTGTATGGTTTATAAATATGAATATATAACTTGACAATATAGTACAATAAAAGGAAAACGGTCATTTATTTACATATTATACCTTATATTCATCACTATTCAGGCACAACATCTTACTCATGAAATATATACTAACTCACCCTATTTGGGGGTTTTATAATTTTCAAGATTATATTAGAAACATTATTTTATCTTTTTTGTCTATCGACCATGCTGCAAGACATCTTATTGAAGAAAAAATTGGCGGGCTTACTCATCAAAACATAAACAAAAAACAGCTGAGATAAATGAAAACTATACAATTCGTGACACTGAGAACGTATAACGTACTTGGGAAACATATGTGTAAAAAGGGCGAGGAGTGGGAGGTGGGTTGCTTTTTCGTGATGTGAATAAAGTCAAAGTTTTGGGAGAGAGGGTAGAAAGTCAGGGGGTGAATATTGTGATCGTCATTGTTATGGTTGTTGTTGTTGTCTTGAGGTTTGGAGGAGCCCACACCGGTGTTAGGATAAGCCGTCCTGATTTCGTTTCCTATTTATTTTAGTATATTAGTACATGGATTTATTTGCTTGTTTATTATTAGGAAGTGGTTGTGGTTTTGTGTTTCCTATGTTAGGGGAGAAGTTGGGTATTATTAGGACTGGGAAAGATAGATATTTGGCTGCAGTGTAAAGTTTCGGCCTGCTGTTTATTGACGTCTGAGGTTGTCTAGCCTATGTTTTCCAGTATTGACGAGTCGCCTAAGGATCTGAGAGGTGGGGATAAACTTTATGTGTGAGTTTTCTTTTTGATTTAATATAGGCTATTTCTGTTCACAAGCTATCTAGGCTTAAGCCATGTGTAAGAGAAAATACCTTAGTAGGGAATAGGCCAATAATGAAGTCTCCAGATTTACGCTTAATTGAGGAGTATGATGGCAGTAAGGACATCGTCGAGTGAGTAGATAAAGTTGAGCTAGTTTGTAGGATTAGAAAAATTAGTGATATGACTGTGGTTATCCCATTGCAGCTGACTGGAAGCACTTTTTCAGTGTATCAGCAGTTAAGCGATGATGACAAAAAAGATGCAGAAGCAGTAAAAGAGGCACTGAAATCTGCATTTGGATTACATACATTTACAGCTTATGGAAAGTTCACTAAGCACTAAATTAAGGAAGGAGAGAGTGTAGATGTGTATTTAGCTGACTTGAAATGTTTGAGCTTGCTGTTTGACTGCAGTAGCAAGAAGCTATTGCTATCGCCTTTATTATGAGATTACCTGATTGTGTGAAAAGGCACTTAGGGCAGGCGCTCATATTGAGAGTATGGGCTTGAGTCAGATTGTAGAAAGGGCAAGAATACTTCTTACTGAGAACTCAAATACTGACACTGTATTCTTTGGTAGAGGTGGAGACCATGCTAAAGAGAAGGTATCACGACGTGCTGATTTTCAGCGCAAGGCAAAACCGCAACAATGTTTTAGTTGTGGAAAACCAAACCACTTTGTACGTGATTGCCCGTTTACTATGCATGTCGAGTCAGAAAGCGGATCCACCACATTTATTGAGTTTCGTGTGTGTTATGGATGCAATAAACCTGTGACTTATACTCCAACGATGAAAAGCCATTAGCACCAGCTTCTTCCTCCAAGAATCAAAAATGGCGCGACCTGTGATTGAGATAACTGTAAATGGAATTCAAGTGAGTGAGCTTGTGGATAGTGGATGCACTAGATGTATAGTTGAGGAGAGGCTGTGTCGAGACTGGAGTAGGCGAGATGTTGGCCTAATTGGGATTAGTGGCCACGAGGTTCCCTGCAGAGGAGAGGGGATTGTCAACATAGATCATGGTGGCGATGAGGCATGAGTAAAGGCGATACTTGTTGATCGATGTCCGCTGCATTTTGGATTCATCCTGGTGATGAATGCTATTGAGTTACTGAGGGGAGTAACTACAGAGTCGACCCAGAAGATAACAGTGGGAGATAGAACTGAGTTTTTGGCAGGTATGTCTGTGTGTAGGGAAGAAAAGCTATTTGTAGTGGTAGACAAGAAGGACTTCAAAGCAGTGCTTGATGGATGTTGTTGGGTGGTTACTTGGTTATGGTTGGAGGGAAAGGTATCACGACGTGCTGATTTTCAGCGTAAGGCAAAACTGCAACATGGTTAAGAACACAACGGCGGAGTATAAAGTCTCACGACATGTTTGAGAGGAGTATGAGCAGGAATTGGCACAATGGATTAAGGATGGATGGCTTGTGCCACACGATGAGCAAAAACATGGCCTCCCTCATTGCTTGATAATGCTCATGGCAGTGAACCAGAAAAACAAGAAAAAAGTGCAGTCAGTCCTCAATTACAAGGAGCTTAATTCTTACGTGGCTGCTTTTACCAGTAAGGCAGATGAGTGTCGGGACAAACAGCAGGCTTGTTGGAGGATGGGGAGCAATACAGCCATTGTTGATTTGAGGAAGGCGTATTTGCAGATTCATGTGGACGAAAGTCTGTGGGCATTTCAGACAGTGATGTTTAAAGTAACGAGGTACTGCTTAACACGCTTGGGTTCGGGTTGAACATTGCTCCACTAATAATGTCAGGAATTTTGACAGCGGTGTTTGATCAGGAACCTGAGATCAAGCAACACACATCAGCTTATTTGGACGACATTTATGAGGATGAAAATGGTGTCGCATGCAGTCAACTCATTAAGTATCTGCAAAAGTAGGGCTTAGCATGCAGGAGCCCTGAAAAGATATCAGCCTGGGCCCGTGTTCTAGGCATGAGGGTGCAGAGTGATCCAAAAAGAACGGACCAGCTCAACTGGTGCAGAGACAATAAATTAGAGGGAATACAAGATGTACTGACTAGGAGAGTGATATTTTCAATTTGTGGTCAGTTGACTTGACATTTACCAGTTTACAGCTGGTTGAGAGTGGCTGCCTCTTACCTCAAAAGAGAAGTGAATACTCATAGTGTAGGATGGGACGACGAGATCAGAGAGGAGTATGTTTGTGTCATGTTGGAGATCTATCGCAAATTAGATAAAAGCGATCTGGCTCAAGGAAGGTGGAATGTGAAGGATGCCGAGGCGGATATGTGTGTTGATGCGAGCTCATTAGCAATTGGCGTGGTTTTGCAGGTATATGATATGACTATAGATGATGGATCATGGTTGAGGGAGTCAGAAAGCACGCACATAAACATGGCAGAGTTAGAGGCTGTTATTCAAGGGCTTAACGTGGCTCTATCATGGAATATGAAGAAAATACAGTTAAAGACTGATTCTTCTACTGTCTATCGCTGGTTAACTGATGCACTGACTAGCAAAGCAAGGTTAAAGACAAAAGCAGCATGTGAGATGCTAACCCGAAGAAGATTGGAAGTCATAACCAAGTTGAAGTAGAAGTGTAACATAGGGTTGAGCCTCGAGCTAGTACCTAGCAAATGCAATCTTGTGGGCGCCTTGACGCAGGTGCCCAACTGATAGTTGAGTCGTCAGAGCGGTAATGTGTGTGCAGTGGCATACTGTCCTGACCCAGACAAGATAAGAGACATTCATCAGAATATGGGTCATCCTGGCTTCGGAACGGACAATTTACTTTACTGGGAGGGTGCATCCATATGTTGCCCACAAGCAAGTTCTGGAAGTTGTTAGGAATTGTGAGGAGTGTAACAGTATAGATCCTGCCCCTCAAAAGTGGACACGCGGTAGTTTGAGTGTGCCAGATGTGAGGGGACGGTTGAGAATTTATGGAACACACTGCGATGAAAAACACTACCTCACCCTCATCGATTGTGGCTCAAGTTGCTTCACTTTGCAGTCGAACTGCATTATGGGGATTGTGAGACCGTGATGCGGTTATTAGCATGGGTGTATTGTGAACGTGGGCCCCTTCAGGAGATCTTGACTGACAATGCAGCAATTTTTAGGAGTCAAAGATTCAAGAATTTCGTCGGTAAGTGGGAGTGTAGTCTGCGGTTTCGATGTGCATATTTTCCAGAAGGTAATTCCATAGTTGAGAGGGTTCATCTTTCAATCAAGAGGATAGCTGCCAGAACTCGCCGTAATTTCAGAGAAGCTGTATATTTGTACAACATAACTCCGTTGGATGATGTGAATGAGGACACTGCATCCCTTAATATGGTTCACAAGTATTCGGCAAGAAGCAAGGGAGTAGATGAAGTCGAGGAGCAGGATGTAGGTGGAGATTGCCAGTACAAGGTTTGGGAGGAGGTGGGGGTTAAGGGCCCCCAAAACAGGTGTCTCAATAAGTTCAGGTGTGGAGGAGTAACAAACCTGATCTCTCCCCAAGCGGAAGTAGTGAATGCCATTCCCCGACATGTGAAGGACCTCAGACGTCGTGCTGTGAGCACAAAGGAGAGGTCAGAGAGACTGGGAAGCGGAGGTGGGGATGAGACTGAGAATGATGAGCCTCTGCTGATAGGACTCAGCGAGAGTGACACTGACTGTTCAACGAGTGAACACCACACGGGAGATATACTGGAAGGGCATTTTGTGGCCCCTCGAAGAAGTGGAAGGACGAGGCGTCCTCCCACTCAGCTTTGTTATTGAATTCAAATTCAGGGGGAGTGTATAGGAAGGGCTAAAAGTGGGAGGTGGGTTGCTTTTTTGTGATGTGAATAAAGTCGAAGGTTTGGGAGAGAGGGTAGAAAGTCGAGGGGTGAACATCGTGATCGTCATTGTTATGGTTATTTTTGTTGTGTTGAGGTCTGGAGGAGCCCATGCCGGTGTTAGGATATGTCATCCTGATTTCATTTCCTATTTATTCTAGTATATTAGTACATGAGTTTATGTGCTTTTTTATAATTAGGAAGTGGTTGTGGCTTTGTGTTTCCGATGTTAGGGGAGATGTTAGGCATTATTAGGACTGGGAAATATAGATATTTGGCTGTGATGTAGGCTGGTCTATTAGCCTACTGGAAAGTTTTGGCCTGCTGTTTATTGACGTCTGAGGTTGTCTAGCCTAGGCCTTCCAGTATTGATAAGTCGCCTGCAGATCTGAGAGGTGAGGACAAACTTTATGTGTGAGTTTTGTTTTATTAATTTTATATAGGCTATTTTTGTCAACAACATAAAATATATATTCTCTACAGCTTCAGAGGAATTAGCTTGCTGAGCGTAGTTGGTAAGGTATATGGAGACATGTTTATCGAGAGAATTAGTAAAGCTATTGAGAGAATAATTGGGGAAGAATAGTGCAAGTTCAAGGGAGAAAGAAATTTGGATCAGATGTACATGGTAAGACAGGTGTATCAGAAGTACCTAGAGAATGGTAGGGACACTTTTTGGGCTTCTAAGGACTTAGAAAAGGCACATGACAGGCTTGAAAGAGAGGCGTTGTGGATTGTACTATGATCACCTGCAATAAGTGGAAGTTTGTTGAATGTGGCTAAGAGATTTTATATGAATAGTAGAGCATATGTGAGAGTCGGAAATGGTATGAGTGACTGGTCTGAGGTAAATGTTGGATTACGACAGGATTGTGTAATGTCATCATGATTGTTTAATGTATATATGGATTGATTGATAGAGAAGGGAAATGAGAAAGTGTTAGACAAATGCTTGGAGTCAGTGAGTGAGTAGGGAAGGTTGTGTGAAATTGAATCAATTCTTATTTGCAGATGACACAGCACTGGTTCCTGATACTGAGGGTATAATAAATCATATGGTGACTGAGTCTGGTAGGGTGTTAGAGAGAAGGATGTTACGGGTTAATATTAAGATGCAAGAGGAGTGCAATGTTGGCTGATTGACTGTAGGAGATTATGGGGAGCTGCTTGAAGAAGTTTATAGCTTTAAGTATCTGGGATCATCACATCACAAGGAATGAAGGAGTAGATGCGGATGTAAGTCATAGAGTGAGGGCAGCGAGTAAATGTCTAGGTGACCTGCAAAGTGTTATGTGAAAGAGGAATTTATGAATGAATGCAAAGAGAAGGATATATTAAGGTGCGATTGTGCCGACAGCATCCTATGGAGCAGAAACTTGGAATGCAAGAGAGGATGAAAAGAACTAGTTGAATGTGATGTAGATCAAGTGTATAATAAGTATCATCGATGTAGCTGTAAGATAGATTAAGAAATGAGGAAGTAAAGCATAGAACGGATGTTGAAAGAAAGCTGTAGGATAGGTTAGATCAGAGAGTACTGAGTTGGTTTGGACACATGGAAAAGATGAATAATGAATGACTAACAAAGAGAGTATGAAGCGTAGAAGTGGTTGGAGTAAGGTCAAGAGGAAAACTTAGAATGAAATAGAATGGTGGCGTGAAAATGGCAGTGAATGCACTGGGAAGTCAATGGGGCAGGGAAAAGAGCATGCAAAAGATAGGAAGAAGTGGAGGATGATTGTTTATATGTGACGTGGGCCAGAGGGTTTTTTGCACACAGTGAACTGTGATGACCAGGTGTGAGGGGAGTTGCCATGTGATGAAGCGATGAGGGTAAACCATCTACGGCTGTAGGGCTTCACTTCAATATATGCTTTCCCACCTGCCTAGTGGGTGACTCATGCAGGGTAGTAGGGGAGATATGTGGCAACCCTTTATCCCCAAGGAGCTGAGAGGAGTAACTAACGTATGTTGGATCGTGGTGAATACCTGTTTCATGGTTTGGCTACTCCCCTTACAAGATTTATAGATAGATAGATATATATGTAAGAATGAATGCATGGGTGTCAGGTGTCTGCATGTTTGCATGCTTGCAACCCATATATATATATATATATATATATATATATATATATATATATATATATATATATATATATATATATATATATATATATATATATATATATATATATATATATATATATATATATATTTATATATATGCATGCATACATACAGAAAATGAGAGAGATCTAAGAGTAAACATACTGGCAGATTTGTCTCCAGAAATACATATAAATGGCATAGTAAGGGCAGCATATGCATTCTTATCAAATGTAAGGGTAGCCTTCAGGCACATGGACAAGGAAATGTTCAGAAATATTTATGTAACCTATGTGAGGCCAAAACTCGAATATGCAGCCCCCTTTTGGAATCCGCACTTGAAAAAGCACATAGCTAAGCTTGAAAAAGTTCAAAGACATGCCACGAAACTGGTGCCAGAAATACGCAATCTCAGTTATGATGAGAGGCTGAGGGAATTAGACTTACCATCACTCGAAGCTAGAAGAGTGAGGGGGGATATGGTGACAGTCTTTAAATTCCTTCATGGTTATGATAGAGTGGATAGGGATGGATATTTTGATATGGCTGGCTCTAGAACTAGAGGTCATAGTTTGAAGCTTCGTAAGAAAACTTGTTTGCAGGATGTAAGGAAATACTTTTTCAGTGTAAGAGTAGTTGATAATTGGAATTGGCTAAGCGAGGAGGTAGTTAATACTATCTCAATCCATAGTTTTAAGGACAGGTATGATAAGTATCACTAAGTCTAAAATGGAACCGATCAGGAGACGGGAAGATACGAGCTTTGGGCTCTTTCCCGTAAACACAATTAGGTAATCACAATTAGGTAATCACATACATACATATATATATATATATATATATATATATATATATATATATATATATATATATATATATATATATATATATATATATATATATATATATATATATATATATATATATATATATATATATATATATATATATATATATATATATATATATATATATATATATATATATATATATATATATATATATATATATATATATATATATATATATATATATATATATATATATATATATATATATATATATATATATATATATATATATATATATATATATATATATATATATATATATATATATATATATATATATATATATATATATATATATATATATATATATATATATATATATATATATATATATATATATATATATATATATATATATATATATATATATATATATATATATATATATATATATATATATATATATATATATATATATATATATATATATATATATATACATATATATATATATATATATATATATATATATATATATATATATATATATATATATATATATATATATATATATACACCCAATTCTTCGAATAACGCGAAGATAGGTTCTCAGAAGTGCAGTGTATTTTAATTTTCGCATAGTTTAACGAGTTATTTTCCATAAGAAACAAAGATAACGGGCATAGCTCGTTCCACAACCGTCCATAGACACACAATACCAAGGATATAAGATAAGTAAAAAATATTTTATAAGTACATGGCAAAGCAGAAAGACCTGTAGTTATTTAAATTGACATGAAAATAGTGTACAGAATAAAAGATATACAGATTTACTGTACAGTAATCAAATTAATGCACTCTATTTTGAGGTGGGCAGCAGGCATACACTGGGACGTGCATGGTGGCGGTGAGCACGAGGATGCAAACGTTTTGCCTCCTTCGTATCAGTTGATGCACCCTCGCACGCTATTTCTATGACGATATTATATCGAAAGTTTGTTTGCTGCTTGTTCTTAATGCCTTTTTTCAATTATTTTTATAATATTCAATCGCATTAAGCGGTAGAAGAGGAGGAGGATGAGGGAGAACGAACCTCTATCGGCAAACGTTTTGCCGCATCCGTATCAGCTGATGCTTATCACTCTTCAGGCAAAATATCTCACTCATAAGATATTTATTTACTCACTCTATTTTGGGTTTATCTAATTTTCGAGATTATAGTATTATTTATATTCCTTGGTTCTTAACATTATTTTATCTTCCTTACATATCGACCTTGCTGCAAGAAATCTAAACGTAAACAAAGTCAGCTGAGAGAAACAGAAAACTATACAATTCATTACAAAGAAAACGTATATCGTACTGTGCATGGGAAACTTAAATGAAATATATATATTCTATACAGGCTATTTCCCTGATGATATTATATCGAAAGTTTGTTTGCTGTTTGTTCTTAATGCTTTTTTTCAATTCTCTTCCTAATATTAGTTTGTATTAAGCGGTAGAAGGGGAGTATGCAGGAGAACGAACCTCTATCCACAATTGTTTTGCCACTTCCGTATCAGCTGATGCACCCTTGCACGCTATTTCCCTGATGATATTATATCGAAAATTTGTTTGCTGTTTAAGTTCTTAATTCTTTGATTCAATTTTCTTCATAATATTATTGCATTAAGCAGTAACAGAGGAGGAGGATGCGGGAGAACGAACCTTTATCAGCAAGTGTTTTGCCGCTTTCGTATCAGTTGATACTTATTACTATTCAGGCACAATATCTTACCCATAAAATATTTATTTACTCACTCTATTTGGGGTTTATCTATATTTCAAGATTATAGTATTATTAATATTCCTTGGTTCTAAACATTATTTTATCTTCTTTACAAATCGACCATGCTGCATAAAATCTAAACATAAACAAAGTCAGCTGAGAGAAAAAGAAAAAACTATTCAATTCGTTACAAAGAAAATGTATATCGTACTGTACATGGGGAAATTTAAATGAAATATATATATT
>JAXCGZ010002013.1:45000-50000 GCA_037179515.1 Halocaridina rubra | reverse complement strand
GTGGTGGACGGGTGTGAGTGGAGATGCCATGTAATGAAGCAGTGGGGTTAAACCAGCTTGTTTTTGTCGGGCCTCATTGCAGAATAACCTTACCCGCCTACCTTGTGGGTGATCCAAGCAGGGTGGAAGGGTTGAGACGTGGCAACCCTTAATCGTCAAGGACCTGAGAGGAGTGGTTGAGGTGTGTGTGGATCATGGTGAATGCACATTTATTGGCTCGGCCACCCCCTTACTAGGGGGTATGAGGCATGTGTTTATGAATGCATGTATTATTATTGTTATTATTACTCATTATTATTATTATTATTATTATTATTATATTATTATTATTATTATTATTATTATTATTATTATTATTATTATTATTATTATTATTATTATTATTATTATTATTATTATTATTATTATTATTATGATGATGATGATGATGATGATGATGATGGCTGTTGTTGTTGCTATCACTCCATTGTCCTTCTTGCTAATTATTATTTTCATAATACTGTCAGTAGTAACAATTATTAGCATTTTTATTTTGAATTCACACTATTGTGTTACCTTACTCACTGTTAATAAGAGTATTTCTTTGGTGGCTGTTCTCAGCATTTCATGACTTTTCTTTTTGATATCTATAGCATACTAATGAAATGTAAAGATGATCTATCGGGTACTCAGCTACGTCCTAAGTATCTTGGAATAATGATCTAATGATGTAGACACATACTTACAACTGCCACCCTATTTTCAGGCAGCCCCGACCTGAAGTTTCAAATTTTTTTCCCGTTTACCCTTTGGAGAGATAGCAAGCGCCTTCAAATGAAGGGGATGCGCAGTATCCCCTTTGTGTGATTACATATGACCATTGTTTGTACCTTGAGGTGATATCTAGTCTTTCCTGCATTTGTAATAGCGAATTAGGCCCTGTTTTCCAGCCCTAGAGTCTACTCCTGGCTATTCTAATTGCAGGGGTAGTGAGAGGAAAAATGGTGTCAAGGCCACCTCAAAAGTCGAAAAACGCGGGGGAGGAGGCTCTCGAACTGGATATATCTACACTCTTCCAATGTCCGATGGCCCCTCGACGTAGGGTGAAGGGTCATACGTTGTTACAACCCGGACCTATCTCACAACGTAGAAGCGAGGGGATGACGGAACAAGGCGTGAAGTCGTCCCAGTACCTAGCAATATCCCAAAAAGAGGGACTCCATATGGGGACAGAGGGAATGTTGGGAATGAAAAAGAAGTGAACGAAATAAAACGAGACCAGGGAAACTGAAAACTCCCTACTTCTCTTTTTGAAAGATTTTAGATGGAGATCACACAGGAACATGAAAAGTTCCTAATAAGATAAAAGTAAGAAACAAATAGACATTTCTCATACACTGAAACAAATGAAATAATAGCAAACTGTTCTGCCAAACCCGAGTTGTTTTTCTTCTAGATTTTAAGATTTAAGTTAAGAAAGCCTCAGTGCCTCCCCTAGAAGTAGTCAATAGTTATAAGAGAAACTATTTACCTTAGGTTTAATATAGTAAGTGTCATTGACTCAGTTATGAGCATTATCAGATAACTGTCACTTATAAACTGTGCTTGTATTTTGATTTAGTACTATGATAATC
This sequence comes from Halocaridina rubra, assembly GCA_037179515.1. Classification (NCBI taxonomy): domain Eukaryota; kingdom Metazoa; phylum Arthropoda; class Malacostraca; order Decapoda; family Atyidae; genus Halocaridina; species Halocaridina rubra. The sequence continues at coordinate 48,387 of JAXCGZ010002013.1, read as the reverse complement.
TTTCTTTCATTGATGAGTAATTTTAGATATTTGTTACTTACGGACTGTGGTTTTATGTACATGGGTATTATAACTATTTTTTATTATTTTCTCTTTACTATGAAGGTGTATTATTGAACAGTTGTTTGTTAGATAAAGAAAATTTAATTTCTCTTTATTGAAATTAATAGTCATTTTGTCACTCATTGATAGCTATATAATGTAATTGTGAATACTTAATTTAGACATTTTTTATTTTCTTTACCTAGAATGATTGTTGTGAAAACATATTTTTTCTTTTGTTTGTCTTTTTTAGAACTCACATATTCTATGTATATTGAGTGTACCCTTGACAATGAAATCTTTTTCAGGAACTTTAGTATGTATTAAGGACCATAGGGAAACTCTGATATGTAATACAGAGAAGTAATCTATTTAGATAATTATGTGAAACTTTATGTCATATAGAGAAGTCGTCTAATTAGATAATTATGCCCAGTTTATGTCTAAAGCATTTATAATTAATAGTTGACAGATATCTTTAAAATATGTAATGCTTCACCTGAAATAGGGCATTTCAGAAATTGGCTGTAGGGAGTGACATAACGTAACATCACCCAAGTGGCGTAACGTGACATTACCAATGTGGTGTCCTGTGTAAAGTGTGTGTTTGCAAAGAGATGACAAGATCTATGGTTCAACCCATTGGCCTCTCACACCTCTGTCTTCCTGATCGATGGAGGTCAAAAATGTTTCACATTTCTGTGTTGTTCTCACGAGAACCGAAAGCCAGCCTCCACAACAAACTATACATTGTACATACATACATGTATACTTGGAAAAGGTGCATAAGTAAAAAGTATACATATAGGCACTTATGTTAGAATGTTCCTTGTACCAAACAGGATTCCTTTAGGCATGCCCCTCACACTATAGGTGATTGGTTGTACCCCCCCCCTTCTCTGGAAGCCTATTGGTGGAGGTGTGCCCAAAGATACCACGCCCTGCCATCTTGGTGATACAAAAGAGTCAACCCACGACCGAGTAAGTCAGAAGCAGTCGAGCAGTCAGAGAGAGTCAGAGTCTTGTGGGTACTAAAAGGGTTAGCATTTTACCTTAAGGGGGCGGGGAAATTGAGGCATAAAATAAGTGTATAACTAAATAAACTAAGTGTTAAGTATCTTTGCATATCCATTATCACCTCGCATGCTGTAGCTCTGGTCTGTTAGTGTAGAGAATATCTATATGACAGAGAGACTGCGAGGAATAGAGGGAATGGCTCTCTTTGTAAGTGAAGAGGTAAATAAATGTGTGGTGGATTGGAAGGAAGTATCATCTTGAATAATAATAGCAAATATGAGTATGGGATACGAGGTTTGAGCGTTTGGGAGTGCATATGGCTCTTGCAGTGAAAAAGATGAGGAAGAAAAAGAAGAATATAGGATGAAATTTAACTGGTGTGTGCAAGATTTGGAAATGAATGTGGATGCAGTGTTGATTGGAGATCTGAATGCTAGAGTAGGATATGGAGCAGTGGATGGTATAATTGGGAAGTGTGGAGTACCTGGTAGTAATTAGAATGAAAAGAGAAAATTATAGAGATGTGAGATGGTGACTGCCATTCCTGCATTTTAAAAAAGAAGGAAATGCACACGTTTACATGGGTCAGAGAAGATAATGGTACAGTAGTTAACAACTCACTAATGGATTATGCTGTGGTGGACAGGAAGGTGATTGGAAGAGTATTGGGTGTGAATGTACTGGGAGGTGGTAGTGGTGGAATATCTGGTCATTATTTAGTGGAACGTAGAGTGAGAGTGGAGAAAAGGTGGAGAAAGAAGAGAAGCAAGAGAGGGAGAGAGGTGCTAAAAGCGACTGAACAGAATAAGAAATAGAAAGACTGTGAGTACCAGGTTAGTCTAATGAATATGTGGAAATGTAATGAAAGAGATTGGAGGAGGGAGTGAAAGAAGAATGGGGCTGTTTCAAGGAGGAAGATATGAATTGTGCAGAGGCAGTGTGTGGAAGGAGACTGACAGGTAGAAATAAAGGGAAAGGTTGTGAATGATGGAATGAGCAGGTGAAAACAGTAGTGCCTGAAACGAAACAGGCATTTTAGGTATGGTTGCAGGTAGGAAATGAATAGGCATATGATAGGCATAATCCAAAGAGGAAGTTAGCAAAGTGCATGGTGTAGGAGGCAAAGAGAAAAGCGGATGCAAGCTGGAGTAGATGCTTGTCTAAGAATTTTGAAATTAAAAAAAAAAGATGTTTTGGAAGGAAGAAAAAAGAGTAAGGGAAGGTGAGCTTGGTAGGGAGGAGAGGATGAAAGGTGTAAATGGTCAATTGCAAGTAGACGAAATAAAGGTGAGAGAGAGATGGACTGAGTATTTTATAGAACTGTTAAATGAGGAAGATGATGGAGAGGCAGAGAATGTGGTTGTGAGAAATGAATGAAAAATGGCAATTTTAGGTAATGAGAATGATAGTGAAATAACAAAAAATGAGGCATATTTGGCATTGAGAGAAATGAAAATAGGTAAACACCAGGGTTGTCATGTTGAATGCTTGTCAAAAGATAATGAGACATTAGTAAAATGAACGGTTAAGTTTTTGAAAGAATGTTTCAGGAAAGGGAGGGTCCCAGTTGATTGAAGAAATGCATGTGCAGTTCTAATTTATAAAGGGAATGGAGATATGTATGAATGTATTAGTTTTAGAGGAATTAGTTTGTTGAGTGTAGTTGGTAAGGTGTATGGGAGAGTGTTAATCGAGAGAATTAGGTACAGAGAGACTGACTGAGGAAGAGCAGTGTGTGTACAGAAGAGGAAGAGGATGTTTGGATTTACTTGAATAGTAGAGCATGTGTGAGAGTCGGGAATGGTATGAGTGCTTGGTTCGTGGTGAATATAGGGTTACGTCAAGGTTGTGTAATATCGCAGGTTGATTAATGTGCATAGAGATTGGGTGGTAAGGTAAGTAAAATAATGAGTATTAGACAGAGGCTTGGTGCTAGTGGGTGAGTGTGGAAATTGAATCATTTGCTATTCATGGATGGTACTGCACTGGTGGCTGATACTGTGAATAAAGTTAATCATTGGGTTACCGAGTTTGTTAGGGTGTGTGGAAGAAGGAAGTTACGGGTGAATATTGGTAAATGTAAAGTCATGAGATGCACAAGGCATATAGATGCTGGCAGATTGAATGCAGTAGTGAATTGGGAGTTGCTTGAAGCTGTTGAGAGTTTGGCGTCGCATGTATCAAGGAGTGGACGAGTGGCTATGTAGGTAAATTATAGAGTGAAGGAAGAGAGTAAATTTCTAAGTGGGTTTAAAATGTAATGAGGAATAGACATTTGGGAATGACTGCAAAGAGAAGGATATATGAAGGCGTCATTGTGTCAACAGC
>JAXCGZ010002013.1:30000-35000 GCA_037179515.1 Halocaridina rubra | reverse complement strand
GTAGTAGTATAAAGGTCCTCTCACTCACTGCAGCTATATAGCTAGTAAGAACGCTGAACTGTGAACACACAGTCGGTAATTTTTGTTGTTATTCTTTAAACTGGGCTTTATCCTTCCATATACATATATATATATATATATATATATATATATATATATATATATATATGTATATATATATATATATATATATATACACACACACACACATATATATGTATATAATCATATATATATATATATATATATATATATATATATATGTATATATGTATATATATATGTATGTATATGTGTGTGTGTGTGCTGTGTGTGTGTGTGTGTGTGTGTGTGTGTGTGTGTGTGTGTGTGTGTGTGTGTGTGTGTGTGCGTGTGTGTGTATTGTGTAGGATGATTATTATTATTATTATTATTATTATATTATTATATTATTACTATATATTGTTATCATTATTATTATTATAATTTTTTTCATTATTATTTTTATTATTTTTGCCGTTGCTGTCACCGTTGCTTTAGAGAGAGAGAGCAGAGAGAGACGAGAGAGTTGCAGTGTCTCTTCTAGTTTAGAGGGAAGACTTGCAAGTCCAAGAGAGTTCGTGTTAAGTCTTCCCTCAGTTTGGTTCTCTTTCTGTGCCAGAGAGAGAGAGAGAGAGAGATAAATACATCTGGTTCAGCCAGGTTATTTGTAGCAGAACAAGACTAGTATTGGCTAAAGTTTCAAAGTAAGTTTCACTAACTCACAAAGGCGTATGTATGAAATTTTTGTCACTTTTACCAATAAATTAATAAACCTTATTCGCCAAACACTGATGATCCATCTTTTACGTCCAACAGTTTAGACTTGAAAGGCGGTTGAGAATATACTTTTGGGTAACGTTTATTATCCTCTTTCTCCCCCTTAGGAAATATAAAGAACGAAGTAGCACGTCCAGGCTATCTCAATCCATAGTTTTAAGGACAGGTATGATCAGTATCACTAAGTATAAAATGGAACCGATCAGGAGACGGGAAGATACGAGCTTTGGGCTCTTTCCCGTAAACACATATAGGTAATCACAATTAGGTAATCACACATACACACACATACACACAAATTTGAAAAACTGAGTATGATCCACCAATTGGAAAGAGTGATCACTGTGTGTTGTTGATGGAGTATATCATTGAAGATATTCTGACTGAGAGTAGAGGCACTGAGGATATGAGGAGGAATTATCCGAAAGTAGATTACATCAAAATGAATGAGCTTTTTGCAGTTATTGACTGGAGAACCTTATTTTACAACAAATCTGTACAAGAAATGCATGTCATCTTTTGTGAGAAATATGGGAAGATAGTAGATTGCTGCATACCTGTCACCAAGTCATGCCAGAGAAAAATGGTTCGATAATGGGTGTAAAAGAGCTAAGGAGTGGAGAGACAAATGCTGGAAGAGGTATAGGAGGAGTAAAAACATAAATGCCTGGCAAACCTACAAAAGAGCAAGAAATAACTACCTAAGTAAAAGGAGAGAGGCAGAGAGAGACTATGAGACGGACATCACCAGGAAGGCTAAAGAAAATCCCAAGGTTTTCCACAACTTTATCAGAGGAAAACTGTAGGTAAAAGAACAGGTTTTTAGGCTAAAGAGAGCGGATGGAAGCATCACTGAGACGGATGAAGAGATCTGCAAAGAATTGAACAAGGAGTTTCAGTCAGTATTTACAGTAGAAAATACCCCACCCCCTCAGATTGTAGAGATAGAAGCTCAGGGTCCTGTATTAGAGAACATCAATCTTACAGCCACAGAGGTATGCAAAGCGCTGATGGATTTAGATGTTTATAAAGCTACAGGTCCTGATGATATATCCTCTCATGTGCTTAAAAAATGCGCAAACTCAATATAAGTGGCACTAAGTATCATATTTAAAGAGTCACTGGAGTCAGGGGAGATTCCAAGATGATGGAAACAAGCAAATGTGATACCTATCTTCAAAAAGGGAAGGAGGGATACGGCTCTGAACTATAGACCAGTTTCCTTGACTAGCATAGTTTGCAAAGTTATGGAGAAACTATTAAGGAAACATATCTCTCTTCACTTGGAATACTTCAACTTTTTGTCAGTGAGGCAACATGGCTTCAGAGAAGGTAAATCAACAGTAACAAACTTATTTGAATTTTATGATGAGGTAAGCCGAATCATACAGGTAAAAGAGGGCTGGGCAGATTGCATATTCCAAGACTTCCAGAAAGCATTTGACACTGTTCCACATGGGAGACATATTAGGAAGCTGCAAGCAATGGCTAAAATAGGTGGAAATGTCATGGAATAGATAAAAACTTGCTTAGAAGGAAGGGAACAGAGGGTTAGAGTAAGACACTCAGGGTCTGAATGGAGAGGAGTTAGTAGTGGAGTTCCACAGTGTTCAGTTTTAGGGCCACTTTTGTTCCTTGTATTTGTAAATGACCTACCAGAGTCTGTAAATTCATTCATGAATATGTTTGCAGATGATGCAAAGATTGTGAAGAAAGTAAAAAACGAGAACAATGGTAGAGAATTTTAGGAAGATCTAAATAGTCTACAGGAGTGGTCAGAAAAGTGGCTGATGAAATTCAATGCTTCAAAATGTAAGGTAATGAGAATTGCCACAAGTGTAAGAAGGCCCAAGCTTGACTTCTCGGTAGCTGGAGTACAACTTCAAGAGACAGAAAATGATAGAGATCTAGGAGTAAACATACTGGCAGATTTGTCTCCAGAAATATATATAAATGGCATAGTAAGGGCAGCATATGCATTCTTATCAAATATAAGGGTAGCCTTCAGGCACATGGAGAGGGATATGTTCAGAAATATTTATGTAACCTATGTGAGGCCAAAACTCGAATATGCAGCCCCCTTTTGGAATCCACACTTGAAAAAACACATAGCTAAGCTTGAAAAAGATCAAAGACATGCCACGAAACTGGTGCCAGAAATACGCAATCTCAGTTATGATGAGGGGCTGAGGGAATTAGACTTACCATCACTCGAAGCTAGAAGATTGAGGGGGAATATGGTGACAGTCTTTAAATTTCTTCATGGTTATGATAGAGTGGATAGGGATCGATATTTTGATATGGCTGGCTCTAGAACTAGAGGTCATAGTTTGAAACTTCGTAAGAAAACTTCTTTGCAGGATGTAAGGAAATACTTTTTCAGTGTAAGAGTAGTTGATAATTGGAATTGGCTAAGCGAGGAGGTAGTTAATGCTATCTCAATCCATAGCTTTAAGGACAGGTATGATAAGTATCATTAAGTATAAAATGGAACCGATGAGGAGACGGGAAGATACGAGCTTTGGGCTCTTTCCCGTAAGCACAATTAGGTAATCACAATTAGGTAATCACACACACACACACACACACACACACACACACACACACACAATATGGGAAGATAGTAGATTGCTGCATACCTGTCACCAAAGTAGGTGTAATTCATGCCAGAGAGAAATGGTTCGATAATGGGTGTAAAAGAGCTAAGGAGTGGAGAGACAAATGCTGGAAAAGGTATAGGAGGAGAAAAAACATAAATGCCTGGCAAACCTACAAAAGAGCAAGAAATGACTACCTAAGTAAAAGGAGAGAGGCAGAGAGAGACTATGAGAGGGACATCACCAGGAAGGCTAAAGAAAATCCCAAGCTTTTCCACAGCTTTATCAGAGGAAAACTGAAGGTAAAAGAACAGGTTTTAAGGCTAAAGAGAGCGGATGGAAGCATCACTGAGACGGATGAAGAGATCTGCAAAGAATTGAACAAGGAGTTTCAGTCAGTATTTACAGTAGAAAATACCCCACCCCCTCAGATTGCAGTGATAGAAGCTCAAGGGCCGGTATTAGAGAACATCAACCTTACTGCCACAGAGGTATGCATAGCGCTGATGGATTTAGATGTTCATAAAGCTACAGGTCCTGATGACATATCCCCTCATGTGCTTAAAAAATGCGCAAACACAATATCAGTGGCACTAAGTATCATATTTAAGGAGACACTGGAGTCGGGGGAGATTCCAAGATGCTGGAAACAAGCAAATGTGATACCTATCTTCAAAAAGGGAAGGAGGGATACGGCTCTGAACTATAGACCAGTTTCCTTGACAGCATAGTTTGCAAAGTTATGGAGAAACTACTAAGGAAACATATCTCTCTTCACTTGGAATCCTTCAACTTTTTGTCAGTGAGGCAACATGGCTTCAGAGAAGGTAGATCAACAGTAACAAACTTATTAGAATTTTATGATGAGGTAAGCCAAATCTTACAGGAAAGAGAGGGCTGGGCAGATTGCATATTCCTAGACTTCCAGAAAGCGTTTGACACTGTTCCACATGGGAGACTTATTAGGAAGCTGCAACCAATGGCTAGAATAGGTGGAAATGTTTTGGAATGGATAAAAACTTACTTAGAAGGAAGGGAACAGAGGGTTAGAGTAAGACACTCAGTGTCTGAATGGAGAAGAGTTAGTAGTGGAGTTGCACAGAGTTCAGTTTTAGGGCCACTTTTGTTCCTTGTATATGTAAATGACCTACCAGAGTCTGTAAATTCATTCATGAAAATGTTTGCAGATGATGCAAAGATTGTGAAGAAAGTAAAAAAACGAGACGAATGGTAGAGAACTTCAGGAGGATCTAAATAATCTGCATGAGTGGTCAGAAAAGTGGCTAATGAAATTCAATACTTCAAAATGTAAGGTAATGAGAATGGGTACAAGTGCAAGAAGGCCCAAGCTTGACTACTCGGTGGCTGGAGTACAACTTCAAGAGACAGAAAATGAGAGAGATCTAGGAGTAAACATACTGGCAGATTTGTCTCCAGAAATACATATAAATGGCATAGTAAGGGCAGCATATGCATTCTTATCAAATGTAAGGGTAGCCTTCAGGCACATGGACAAGGAAATGTTCAGAAATATTTATGTAACCTATGTGAGGCCAAAACTCGAATATGCAGCCCCCTTTTGGAATCCGCACTTGAAAAAGCACA
>JAXCGZ010002013.1:0-25000 GCA_037179515.1 Halocaridina rubra | reverse complement strand
TATATATATATATATATATATATATATATATATATATATATATATATATATATATATATATATATACACGCACACACACACACTCGCATACACACTGCAACTGAACAAACTATTTATTACTCTTGCAGCCACAAATGATCACAGATGGACTATTGAGACAAAATGCACACTCTTAACCGCGAAATACACAGTTAAAATCATAGATCCTCTACCGGACGACTCTTTGACGAAACCGCTAATGCTTTAAAGAGAATGGAAAATAAATCAGAGAGAGATTCTTTACGAATGTCTCCATTTTCGTGTGACCATTGCTTGACAGGGTGTCAATGGGGCTGGAGAGATGAGGAGGGAAGAAGATTTTTTTTTTTTTTGGGGGGGGGGTTACGTCTCTTAAGGCATCTGAAAGCAGTGTTGCTTGTAAGCCTATCCCCACACGCTCTTCTGGGGGGGGGGGGGGCGCAAGGAGTTCAACGCATTTACAATGTATGCGCTGATACTCGAGTCTTTTACAGGAATTCCTTGTGTTCACAACGCTTGCAGACTGGCTTAAGTCGGTGGGACTATTATTATTATTATTATTATTATTATTATTATTATTATTATTATTATTATTATTATTATTATTATTATTATTATTATTATTATTATTGTTATTATTATTATAATAATAATAATAATAATAATAATAATAATAATAATAATTATTATTATTATTATTATTATTATTATTATTATTATTATTACATAGAAGTTTCAAGGTAGGTGTTTTGGCATTTGTGAATTTCTTACTTCATCAATTAAGAATTATGCGCACACAGATAGACAAATAGACTTAAAGATAGATAGATAGATAGATAAATTGATAGATATATCTAAAAAAACTGTGAACATTCAGTCTGAATTGTTTAGAAAACTCAATTGTGAAACAATATAAGAAAAGGAATTAATATTGATATATTTAGGGTGTTAATTAAACCTGAAATCGTACTCGAAGAGGTGTTCAATTAGGACCGAAAATATTTCATATATTGCTTTACTGATGGGATTTCTTAACATATACTTACACATTATATGTACAAAACACGTATACTGAGAAATATATATATATATATATATATATATATATATATATATATATATATATATATATATATATATATATATATATATATATATATATATATATATACACACACACACACACATACACTTATTTATATATATATATATATATATATATATATATATATATATATATATATATATATATATATATATATATATATATATATATATATATATATATATATATATATATATATATATATATATATATATATATATACATATATATATATATATATATATATATATATATATATATATATATATATATATATATATATATATATATATATATATATATATATATATATATATATATATATATATATATATATATATATATATATATATATATATATATATATATATATATATATATATATATATATATATGTATATATATATATATATATATATATATATATATATATATATATATATATATATATATATATATACATATATATATATATATATATATATATATATATATATATATATATATATATGTGTGTGTGTGTGTGTGTGTGTGTGTGTGTGTGTGTGTGTGTGTGTGTGTGTGTGTGTGTGTGTGATTACCTAATTGTGATTACCTAATTGTGTTTACGGGAAAGAGCCCAAAGCTCGTATCTTCCCGTCTCCTCATCGGTTCCATTTTATACTTAGTGATACTTATCATACCTGTCCTTAAAACTATGGATTGAGATAGCATTAACTACGCCCTCGCTTAGCCAATTCCAATTATCAACTACTCTTACACTGAAAAAGTATTTCCTTACATCCTGCAAAGAAGTTTTCTTACGAAGCTTCAAACTATGACCTCTAGTTCTAGAGCCAGCCATATCAAAATATCCATCCCTATCCACTCTATCAAAACCATGAAGGAATTTAAAGACTGTCACCATATCCCCCCTCACTCTTCTAGCTTCGAGTGATGGTAAGTCTAATTCCCTCAGCCTCTCATAATAACTGAGATTGCGTATTTCTGGCACCAGTTTCGTGGCATGTCTTTGAACTTTTTCAAGCTTAGCTATGTGCTTTTTCAAGTGCGGATTCCAAAAGGGGGCTGCATATTCGAGTTTTGGCCTCACATAGGTTACATAAATATTTCTGAACATTTCCTTGTCCATGTGCCTGAAGGCTACCCTTACATTTGATAAGAATGCATATGCTGCCCTTACTATGCCATTTATATGTATTTCTGGAGACAAATCTGCCAGTATGTTTACTCCTAGATCTCTCTCATTTTCTGTCTCTTGAAGTTGTACTCCAGCCACCGAGTAGTCAAGCTTGGGCCTTCTTGCACTTGTACCCATTCTCATTACCTTACATTTTGAAGTATTGAATTTCATTAGCCACTTTTCTGACCACTCATGCAGATTATTTAGATCCTCCTGAAGTTCTCTACCATTGTTCTCGTTTTTTACTTTCTTCACAATCTTTGCATCATCTGCAAACATATTCATGAATGAATTTACAGACTCTGGTAGGTCATTTACATATACAAGGAACAAAAGTGGCCCTAAAACTGAACCCTGTGGAGCTTCACTACTAACTTTTCTCCATTCAGACACTGAGTGTCTTACTTTAACCCTCTGTTCCCTTCCTTCTAAGTAAGTTTTTATCTATTCCAAGACATTTCCACCTATTTTAGCCATTGCTTGCAGCTTCCTAATAAGTCTCCCATGTGGAACAGTGTCAAACGCTTTCTGGAAGTCTAGGAATATGCAATCTGCCCAGCCCTCTCTTTCCTGTAAGATTCGGCTTACCTCATCATAAAATTCTAATAAGTTTGTTACTGTTGATCTACCTTCTCTGAAGCCATGTTGCCTCACTGACAAAAAGTTGAAGCATTCCAAGTGAAGAGAAATATGTTTCCTTAGTAGTTTCTCCATATCTTTGCAAACTATGCTGGTCAAGGAAACTGGTCTATAGTTCAGTGGAGTATCCCTCCTTCCCTTTTTGAAGATAGGTATCACATTTGCTTGTTTCCAGCATCTTGGAATCTCCCCTGACTCCAGTGACTTTTTAAATATGATACTTAGTGCCACTGATATTGAGTTTGCGCATTTTTTAAGTACATGAATGGTTATGTCATCAGGACCTGTAGCTTTATGAACATCTAAATCCATCAGCGCTTTGCATTCCTCTGTGGCTGTAAGGTTGATGTTCTCTAATACCGGCCCTTGAGCTTCTATCTCTGCAATCTGAGGGGGTGGGGTATTTTCTACTGTAAATACTAACTGAAACTCCTTGTTCAATTCTTTGCAGATCTCTTCATCCGTCTCAGTGATGTGTGTGTGTATATATATATATATATATATATATATATATATATATATATATATATATATATATATATATATATATATATATATATATATATATATATATATATATATATATATATATATATATATATATGTGTGTGTGTGTGTGTGTGTGTGTGTGTGTGTGTGTGTGTGTGTGTGTGTGTGTGTGTGTGTGTGTGTATGTTCGTGTGTGTGTGTGTGTGTGTGATTACCTAATTGTGATTACCTAATTGTGTTTACGGGAAAGAGCCCAAAGCTCGTATCTTCCCGTCTCCTGATCGGTTCCATTTTTAGACTTAGTGATACTTATCATACCTGTCCTTAAAACTATGGATTGAGATAGCATTAACTAACTCCTCGCTTAGCCAATTCCAATTATCAACTACTCTTACACTGAAAAAGTATTTCCTTACATCCTGCAAAGAAGTTTTCTTACGAAGCTTCAAACTATGACCTCTAGTTCTAGAGCCAGCCATATCAAAATATCCATCCCTATCCACTCTATCAAAACCATGAAGGAATTTAAAGACTGTCACCATATCCCCCCTCACTCTTCTAGCTTCGAGTGATGGTAAGTCTAATTCCCTCAGCCTCTCATAATAACTGAGATTGCGTATTTCTGGCACCAGTTTCGTGGCATGTCTTTGAACTTTTTCAAGCTTAGCTATGTGCTTTTTCAAGTGCGGATTCCAAAAGGGGGCTGCATATTCGAGTTTTGGCCTCACATAGGTTACATAAATATTTCTGAACATTTCCTTGTCCATGTGCCTGAAGGCTACCCTTACATTTGATAAGAATGCATATGCTGCCCTTACTATGCCATTTATATGTATTTCTGGAGACAAATCTGCCAGTATGTTTACTCCTAGATCTCTCTCATTTTCTGTCTCTTGAAGTTGTACTCCAGCCACCGAGTAGTCAAGCTTGGGCCTTCTTGCACTTGTACCCATTCTCATTACCTTACATTTTGAAGTATTGAATTTCATTAGCCACTTTTCTGACCACTCATGCAGATTATTTAGATCCTCCTGAAGTTCTCTACCATTGTTCTCGTTTTTTACTTTCTTCACAATCTTTGCATCATCTGCAAACATATTCATGAATGAATTTACAGACTCTGGTAGGTCATTTACATATACAAGGAACAAAAGTGGCCCTAAAACTGAACCCTGTGGAGCTTCACTACTAACTTTTCTCCATTCAGACACTGAGTGTCTTACTTTAACCCTCTGTTCCCTTCCTTCTAAGTAAGTTTTTATCTATTCCAAGACATTTCCACCTATTTTAGCCATTGCTTGCAGCTTCCTAATAAGTCTCCCATGTGGAACAGTGTCAAACGCTTTCTGGAAGTCTAGGAATATGCAATCTGCCCAGCCCTCTCTTTCCTGTAAGATTCGGCTTACCTCATCATAAAATTCTAATAAGTTTGTTACTGTTGATCTACCTTCTCTGAAGCCATGTTGCCTCACTGACAAAAAGTTGAAGCATTCCAAGTGAAGAGAAATATGTTTCCTTAGTAGTTTCTCCATATCTTTGCAAACTATGCTGGTCAAGGAAACTGGTCTATAGTTCAGTGCCGTATCCCTCCTTCCCTTTTTGAAGATAGGTATCACATTTGCTTGTTTCCAGCATCTTGGAATCTCCCCTGACTCCAGTGACTTTTTAAATATGATACTTAGTGCCACTGATATTGAGTTTGCGCATTTTTTAAGTACATGAATGGTTATGTCATCAGGACCTGTAGCTTTATGAACATCTAAATCCATCAGCGCTTTGCATTCCTCTGTGGCTGTAAGGTTGATGTTCTCTAATACCGGCCCTTGAGCTTCTATCTCTGCAATCTGAGGGGGTGGGGTATTTTCTACTGTAAATACTAACTGAAACTCCTTGTTCAATTCTTTGCAGATCTCTTCATCCGTCTCAGTGATGTGTGTGTGTGTATATATATATATATATATATATATATATATATATATATATATATATATATATATATATATATATATATATTATATATATATATATATATATATGTGTGTGTGTGTGTGTGTGTGTGTGTGTGTGTGTGTGTGTGTGTGTGTGTGTGTGTGTGTGTGTGTATGTTCGTGTGTGTGTGTGTGTGTGTGATTACCTAATTGTGATTACCTAATTGTGTTTACGGGAAAGAGCCCAAAGCTCGTATCTTCCCGTCTCCTGATCGGTTCCATTTTTAGACTTAGTGATACTTATCATACCTGTCCTTAAAACTATGGATTGAGATAGCATTAACTAACTCCTCGCTTAGCCAATTCCAATTATCAACTACTCTTACACTGAAAAAGTATTTCCTTACATCCTGCAAAGAAGTTTTCTTACGAAGCTTCAAACTATGACCTCTAGTTCTAGAGCCAGCCATATCAAAATATCCATCCCTATCCACTCTATCAAAACCATGAAGGAATTTAAAGACTGTCACCATATCCCCCCTCACTCTTCTAGCTTCGAGTGATGGTAAGTCTAATTCCCTCAGCCTCTCATAATAACTGAGATTGCGTATTTCTGGCACCAGTTTCGTGGCATGTCTTTGAACTTTTTCAAGCTTAGCTATGTGCTTTTTCAAGTGCGGATTCCAAAAGGGGGCTGCATATTCGAGTTTTGGCCTCACATAGGTTACATAAATATTTCTGAACATTTCCTTGTCCATGTGCCTGAAGGCTACCCTTACATTTGATAAGAATGCATATGCTGCCCTTACTATGCCATTTATATGTATTTCTGGAGACAAATCTGCCAGTATGTTTACTCCTAGATCTCTCTCATTTTCTGTCTCTTGAAGTTGTACTCCAGCCACCGAGTAGTCAAGCTTGGGCCTTCTTGCACTTGTACCCATTCTCATTACCTTACATTTTGAAGTATTGAATTTCATTAGCCACTTTTCTGACCACTCATGCAGATTATTTAGATCCTCCTGAAGTTCTCTACCATTGTTCTCGTTTTTTACTTTCTTCACAATCTTTGCATCATCTGCAAACATATTCATGAATGAATTTACAGACTCTGGTAGGTCATTTACATATACAAGGAACAAAAGTGGCCCTAAAACTGAACCCTGTGGAGCTTCACTACTAACTTTTCTCCATTCAGACACTGAGTGTCTTACTTTAACCCTCTGTTCCCTTCCTTCTAAGTAAGTTTTTATCTATTCCAAGACATTTCCACCTATTTTAGCCATTGCTTGCAGCTTCCTAATAAGTCTCCCATGTGGAACAGTGTCAAACGCTATCTGGAAGTCTAGGAATATGCAATCTGCCCAGCCCTCTCTTTCCTGTAAGATTCGGCTTACCTCATCATAAAATTCTAATAAGTTTGTTACTGTTGATCTACCTTCTCTGAAGCCATGTTGCCTCACTGACAAAAAGTTGAAGCATTCCAAGTGAAGAGAAATATGTTTCCTTAGTAGTTTCTCCATATCTTTGCAAACTATGCTGGTCAAGGAAACTGGTCTATAGTTCAGTGCCGTATCCCTCCTTCCCTTTTTGAAGATAGGTATCACATTTGCTTGTTTCCAGCATCTTGGAATCTCCCCTGACTCCAGTGACTTTTTAAATATGATACTTAGTGCCACTGATATTGAGTTTGCGCATTTTTTAAGTACATGAATGGTTATGTCATCAGGACCTGTAGCTTTATGAACATCTAAATCCATCAGCGCTTTGCATTCCTCTGTGGCTGTAAGGTTGATGTTCTCTAATACCGGCCCTTGAGCTTCTATCTCTGCAATCTGAGGGGGTGGGGTATTTTCTACTGTAAATACTAACTGAAACTCCTTGTTCAATTCTTTGCAGATCTCTTCATCCGTCTCAGTGATGTGTGTGTGTATATATATATATATATATATATATATATATATATATATATATATATATATATATATATATATATATATATATATATGTGTGTGTGTGTGTGTGTGTGTGTGTGTGTGTGTGTGTGTGTGTATGTTCGTGTGTGTGTGTGTGTGTGTGATTACCTAATTGTGATTACCTAATTGTGTTTACGGGAAAGAGCCCAAAGCTCGTATCTTCCCGTCTCCTGATCGGTTCCATTTTTAGACTTAGTGATACTTATCATACCTGTCCTTAAAACTATGGATTGAGATAGCATTAACTAACTCCTCGCTTAGCGAATTCCAATTATCAACTACTCTTACACTGAAAAAGTATTTCCTTACATCCTGCAAACAAGTTTTCTTACGAAGCTTCAAACTATGACCTCTAGTTCTAGAGCCAGCCATATCGAAATATCGATCCCTATCCACTCTATCATAACCATGAAGGAATTTAAAGACTGTCACCATATCCCCCCTTACTCTTCTAGCTTCGAGTGATGGCAAGTCTAATTCCCTCAGCCTCTCATCATAACCGAGATTGCGTATTTCTGGCACCAGTTTCGTGGCATGTCTTTGAACTTTTTCAAGCTTAGCTATGTGCTTTTTCAAGTGCGGATTCCAAAAGGGGGCTGCATATTCGAGTTTTGTGTGTGTGTGTGTGTGTGTGTGTGTGTGTGTGTGTGTGTGTGTGTGTGTGTGTGTGTGTGTCATACAGAGCCTATATTGTTTAAGATAATCTATGAAATCAGTTTAGAATATATTATTGTCAGTGATAGAGTTCCATCGGTCTAAGGCTCCTATTTGCGAGGTCAGTGATTGAAGTCTGGCTTTAGTATGAATATGGAGACAATTTTGGACCTTATAGACTTCTGACCTTTTTTCTGTAACAAATTGCATAATTGTATGATTGATTAACTGGCATATTTGATCATTGCACAATTATTTCAAAACCTCTAATGCTAGTACTACAACAACAACAACGATAGCAATTACTACTACTACTACTACTACTACTACTACTACTACTACTACTACTACTACTACTACTACTACTACTACTACTACTACTACTACTACTACTACTACTACTACTACTACTACTACTACTACTGCTGCTGCTGTTGCTGCTGCTGCAGCTACTTCTTCTTCTACTACTACTACTACTACTACTACTACTACTACTACTACTACTACTACTACTACTACTACTACTACTACTACTACTACTACTACTACTAAATTATATATCAACACTGGAAGCTAAATCAAATTCTGCTATTCTAATTTTGATTTTCAGGGAAAATGAACTTAAAGCCTCTTTGAAAAATTTAAATAGGATCTCTCTCTCTCTCTCTCTCTCTCTCTCTCTCTCTCTCTCTCTCTCTCTCTCTCTCTCTCTCTCTCTCTCTCTCTCTCTCTCCTCTCTCTCTTTAAATAGGATCTCTCTCTCTTTACTGGCAGGAACTGCTGTGGGTGGACATCACAGTGGGGGGTTGGGGCTTGTCCTGGCTGACGAATACCCATTGTAAAATGGAAATAAAGTTTATTATTATTATTATTATTACTCTCTCTTTCGCAATATTTATGTAACTGTAAGCCTATCATTGATTTACAATGTACATCAGAAACAGTGCTTGTTTATGAAAGTTGAAGAACTGGAGTTACATAAATGACAAAATGTTCTTGTCTTTGATCAAACATAATGTTTTCCACGATAATGAGTAAAATAAAATGGCGTTGTCAACGTCAAATATGATCCCCATGTGTTGGACTTAGGAGTGCTTGACATAGGACTAAAAATGCCTTGTGAGAAGTATGGTGAATTTTGAAAAGACAGTAAAAAAAAAGTATGCCTATTAAGATATGTTGCTGACAAAGGACAAACTAATGCATAGTGGCTATATTTATGCTACTACATGAAAACACAGAGACGATTGATAATATGGCTGTGATAGTACCAAGAAGAGCCAATATTATAAGTAAAGAAACTATGCTTAACTTGTGCGCTTGTACTCAACCACTGGATTTTAGATATTGTATGATATGTGATCGGTTTTACGTCACGGAATTATTTTCCTACTAAGGGCTAGGACTGTGCCTTCTTGTAAGAGACTCTGGTTTTGTCAAGTGTGACTGTTACCCTGAGTGAATGCCCCTTGTAAGCTCAGATCGTGGCGGGCCGAGAACCCTTGACCTGACGAATCAAAATTGCAAGCGTTACCATTCGGCCACTTCGTAGTCGGTGCCGAGCCAATGATCAATGGGGAACTGACGTCAGGAATTGCATCTAGCTGTGATTTCTTTATCCCAAAGCAAAACTTGTGTCCAATAAAATTGCTAAGTACAGATATACCTTATAGCTATCGTAAGAGCTGCACAAGTGAAGAAGAGAGAAGAAGAAGAAGAAGAAGAAGAAGAAGAAGAAGAAGAAGAAGAAGAAGAAGAAGAAGAAGAAGAAGAAGAAGAAGAAGAAGAAGAAGAAGAAGAAGAAGAAGAAGAAGAAGAAGAAATATGAAAAAGAAAAAGAAGATGCAAGAGCCTTGGATGATATAATAAGGATATAAAGATGATGTAGCTACGCTACTGGCAATTTAGAGAAAGTATGATTGAAAACAGTGGGAAATTGTGCATGTAAGAAAAAAAAAGGCTAGAATTATGAGAGTAAATGAAGTTACACAAAACTTTTATAAAAGACATTAAAACAGGAAAGCTGAGACTAAGTACATCAAGGAGCAAATAAAATAAATATTATATATTACGCTTAAGCGAAACAGTGGACTAGAATAAAATAGTTTCTCTACCAGCATCTGTTCCCATGTTCATATGGGTTCGTCGTTTCTCAATACCCTTGTGAAACTGGTGCCAGATTTGGATTTGCTTTATCTCTCCTGATGTCCTTCCTGACACTAACTCTCTTCTTTGATTTGTTGCTATCATACCCACCTATTTGAGCTGACTCTCTCTCTCTCTCTCTCTCTCTCTCTCTCTCTCTCTCTCTCTCTCTCTCTCTCTCTCTCTCTCTCTCTCTCTCTCTCTCTCTCTCTTCTCTCTCTCTCTCTCTCAAAGGCTGAATTTTAAAAAAAAACTCATGCTTACATATATATATATATATATATATATATATATATATATATATATATATATATATATATATATATATATATATATATATGTGTGTGTGTGTGATTACCTAATTGTGATTACCTAATTGTGTTTACGGGAAAGAGCCCAAAGCTCGTATCTTCCCATGTGTGTGTGTGTGTTAATTAAGTGTCAAATAGTTCTCTTCCTATGCCTACATTTACACCGAATATTCTTTCATATTCATTACACTTCTCTTATTATCCCTTCACATCTGACAAGTCACAACACTCTCCATCTTTTCTCTCTTTGCTTTAAGTTTTCTGCGTGCCCAAGCCCGATGTGAGAAAAATTCTTTGCTTGTCTTGGTGTCGTACTTATAAAAAAAAAAGTGAGCACAAAACGTGTTTTTGCCCTTTGCCTAGATACGAGCCCACAGCAAATCATCAGTGCGTTAATACTTTTCGAACTGTCCCATGGAAGGCATAAAAGCAGAAAAAAACTTCTCAGCTAACTATTACCTAACTATGACCTCTAGTTATAGAGCCAGCCATATCAAGTCGTGAGCTCTCTAATATTTAGGAATAAGCAAGAGACCGTGACCTGCTACGAACGTTAAATCACCCAAGCAAGGTATCTAAGACCACAGTGACTCTCTAGAGGGTTTTGCAGGAGTTGTGAGTAGTGCTGAACTTGATTTTTTTGAAGCAAAATATTTGAAAGATTTGAATCCCTACTCTACATCCCCTCTTGACCCGTTGGCTGACTTCTGCGCATGCGCACTGGTGTTGTGACGTCACTGAGCTTCCACCGCGGCCCTGCTTAACAACAATGGATCCAACTGTTATTACCAAACTATTGGAATCTCAAGAAAATGCATATAAGATTGCTATGGAGGTAATGGTGAAACAGCTTAGTGACAGGATAAAATCACTCGAATCCACAGTTTCCGACCTGACGACAAGCCTGGAATTCAGCCAGAGAGGAATTGATGACCTCAAATCGACTATTAAAATTCATGAGAAAGAAAAGAGTAACGACAAAGAAACAGTCGATAATCTATCTCAACAAATAAATTCTGCAAATCAACAAATACCCACCTTAGAAGAACGCTTGAATTACCAAGAAGACTATCCCAGAAGAAATAACATCCGATTAAGCGGTGTAGTGGAGAGACGCGATGGGGAGACCTGGGATCAAACAACGACGATGGTATCAGCCCTGATAGCCGATAAATTACAGCTAGAAGACATGATGTTGGAGAGGGCGCACAGGGTGGGACCACTTCGTGATGACAAACCTCGCACCATAGTGGCTTGTTTCTCCAACTACTGTGACAGAGAGACGGTTATGCGAAATGCCAAAAAGTTGAAAGGCACCAAGATCTACCTTAATGATGACCTGTGTGCCGCATCACAGGCATAAAATCTGCACAGATGCCACAACTAAAAAAGGCTAGATCAGAAGGGAAAATTGCCTTTTTTAAACATACGAAACTCATCGTGAAGGAATGATACAACACCGAGAGTGTGGCTGGTGCTGTGGGTGCTGTGGGTGGCGTGGTTGAGGAGTTGACCAGGATCGGTGGTGCGGGGGCGGGGGGCACGGGAGTGGGGGGCGGGAGAGTGATATGTCATCACCCGCACCCCCTCCTGCCATGTCTCCCGCCACGGGAGCTATAAAACGCTCCCACCCTAAACCAATAAATGGCCGGAAGAACCCGGTAAAATTTGGTAAAAGTAAATAGTAGCTTGCAAGTCAGTAATGTAAAAGTAGTGTAATTTATTTCTTCACCATGGCTGTATATAGATACCTCCCATACTATTCCATTAGTGACAATGAACTTATAAGCCTAACAAACAACGACAAAGTACTTCCCAATTACTTATGTCTCAATGAGCTTAATAAGATGATATTTAACCCACTTGATCTTGAAAATGAAATACATTTGTTTTTGAATAATATGAGAAACGCAACCAACTCTTTTTCAATTTATATATACTTAAATGAACTGTATTAAAATTTAAATAAATCTAATGCATTCTCGGTGTTGTGCATGAACATTAGAAGTCTTGCAAATAATCTTCAAATATTCGTTGATCAATGTTTAACAGAAAATAATATATGTGATGTAATGGGTTTTTCGGAGACTAGGCTGGATAATGATATTGAATCATTGTATAATATAACAGGGTACAATATGTTCGCTCAGAACAGAGACAGGAAAGGTGGAGGTGTATGTATGTATGTAGCTAATAAGTATAGTTCGAGTGTTAAAAAGGAGTGCAGTTTGATAGAACGATTCATTGAATGTGTTAGTGTACAGGTACATAACGGTAAGGAAAATTGCTTCTTTGCATCTGTATATAGACCACCAAAGGGGAACATGCCTGAATTCCTTGAAGCTTTACTGAAAGTATTTGATTTTGCAGCAACAAAAAAGTACAAAACTAATTATTTATTCGGTGATTGGAACTTAGATTTGTTTAAAATAAATTATCAAAGAGTAACTGATTTTATAAACTTAATGTATTCACGTGGCTGCTTTCCAAATAACTACTAAACCTACGAGAGTAACTGAAAATAGTGCATCTCTAAACGATCATATCTGGACCACAAATCTTGAAGACAACATAAGTAATTACACAGTGTACACCGACATAACAGATCATTTCGCAGTATACTCCCAGTTGAAAAAAGAACATAAATTTGATGCATATGTAGAAAAAAGACATTACTCTGATGATAACATAGCTAAATTTACTAGAGATATATCACATGAAAAATGGCAACATATCATAGACCTAAATAATGCAAATAAAGTTTTTAATAAATTTCACTGTACATTTAGAGATAAATTTCTAGGCTGCTTCCCTCTAAGAAATTCGACTGTAAATAATAAAAACAACAGATGCCCACACATAACTGCAGGATTAAAAAATAGTATCAAAGAAAAACACCGATTAGAAAGGCTTGCGTCAAAATGGCCTTTGTCTTTTGGAACCAGATATAAAGCTTACAGGAACAAATTAGTAACACTACTCCGAGCTGCAAAAAATATATATTTTCAGGATAAGCTTATGAAGGAACAAGGAAACAGCAAGTCTACCTGGAATACAATAAACAGCCTAATGGGACGAAAACAAATTAATCATTCAAAGGAAATCAAATTAAAAAATGATAATGATCACACTGCTAATATCTTTAATAATCATTTCTTAACTATAGCACAACCAACACAGGAACAACAAAATGTGCAACAAATCTCACACCGACAGTTTCTTAATAATCCACCAGACTTTTCGTTTTACTTGTATCCTGTAACAAGGGAGGAAGTCACTAAATATATAAAAACCTTAAAACCAAATACAGTGTCGGTATATGATGAAATTCCATCAAAACTACTCCAGGTCACTGCCCATTACATTGGTACCCCACTTACCCACATAATCAATCAATGTTTTCAGAAAGGATTTTTCCAAACAAATTAAAATGTGCGAAAGTAATACCTATATTTAAGTCAGGCACTGTAGATGATGAAAATAACTATAGACCTATATCAATCTTACCGTCCTTAAGTAAGGTGTTTGAAAAGCGATTGTTCACAGACTTAGAGAATTCCTTGAAAAGTTCAACCTTTTATCTGAAAATCAATACGGATTCCGTAATAATAAGACCACTGAAAAAGCAATAATGAACTTTACAAGTGATGTTTATCAAAATTTGGAAAATAAAAACTTTGTTGAAGGGGTTTTCCTAGACTTGTCCAAAGCATTTGACTCGTTAGACCATGATATACTAATAGAAAAACTAACTTGTGTGGGTATTAGGGGAACACCATTACAGTTATTTAAGAGCTACTTGAAAAATAGAAAACAAGCCGTATATTGTAATGGGAAAGCATTTTTGTTGCAAACTATTGAGAGGGGAGTATCATAGAGATCAAAACTGGGCCCATTGTTATTTTTAGTTTATATAAATGATATTTCCAATGCCAGTAATAAATTCAAATATATTCTTTATGCCACCAACCTTCTCTTGCATGATAATAACCTTGACCACCTGCATTCTGTTTTAAATAGTGAACTAGAAAAAATTAACAACTGGGTCTCTGTTAATAAATTAAAGCTAAATGTTTCCAAAACTGACTATATCTTATTTCAAAATAGATCTGTAGTACACAATATTGGTCAAGTTAATATGAATGGGTATGAAGTTAAAAGAGTTGCTTGTAAGAAATTTTTGGGAGTAATTATTGATAAAAATTTAAGTTGGAAATATCATACTCAATCTATCTGCTCAAAACTGTCCAAGACGTGTGGAATTTTGTATGAAATTCGCCATAACCTGACAAATGAGGCCTTAAAAAGCATATACTATTCTCTGTGTTATCCTCATTTATACTGTTTGTCCATCTGGGGTTGTACTTGGCCGTCAATTGTAAGGGATGTATTTGTAAATCAGAAAAGACTGATCAGAACTATTACATATAGTGGAAATTATGACTCAACTTCCTCTTTATTCAAGGAGCTAAACTTGCTTAAATTTAATTACTTGATACAATATTTCTGTCTTATTATTATACATAGTGATGTTAATGATAACAGAAAATTATTTAGATTTATTCAACACAGGCATGAAAACAGAGGTAACAATACAAATTTGATATGTCCACAGCCGAGAACAACCTTGTACAAATTTTCTATTCACTGATTTGGCCCAAAATGTTGCAATGCATAACCAGAAGATTTAAAAACAATAACTGGCATAACTTTATTTAAAAAGAAACTCAAACAGCATTTATTTACTAGGCAACATCAAGCAGCTGTTGAATAATAATTAATACAGTATTGGTGCATCATTATGTCCAGGTTAAGGTCAGGCTACTGTTTTGCTTTATTACAAGATAAGTATGAGATTGCTATATTGGAGCTTTTGTTAACTATTGCCGTCATACTTTAAATTATGCAAAATGTATATTAAACTGCCTGCCAAGGAGCTCTTGCTCAGCAGGCTAGTGCCTCCGAATATAATGTACATATTTATTCATGTATGTATTCTAAATATTTGGCAATAAAATCTATGACTATGATTATGACTATCAGAGCTAGGGAATGAATATATTCCACTAAATGGCTATTCCCATTTTACTCTTTCCATTTATTCCTTCGGTGATACTGTTGGTAGCGCATTACCACGATTATATGAAATATTGATGGTTACACTCTTATCCAGGAGGAAATATATGATTCAATCATACATACATACACTCGTATATACATATATTAATACACACACACACACACACACATGCTCGCATAAATACTGGGTCAGAGAGCATTATAATAACTGTTGTATACAACCCACCAAGGAACCAAAATAGGCTTGAAGTTTATGAGGAAAATCATATAGGTACTATTGAAGTCATAAACTCAGTTGTTAACATGGCACGGGAAAAAAAATGTAGGATTTTGATTATGGGAGACTTTAATCATAAAGAGATAGATTGGATAAATCTTGACCCACACAGTGGTGAGGACTCATTCGGGCAAGATTCCTAGATTGCGTACAAGGGAATTTCCTACACCAACATGTAATGGAACCAACAAGGGCCAGGGGTGGGGATGAGCCATCACTACTTGATCTGGTGTTCACAAATAATGTGTTGGATATTGAAAAAATTGAGTATGAACCACCAATTGGAAAGAGTGACCACTGTGTGTTGTTGATGGAGTATATCATTGAAGATATTCTTCCTGAGAGTAGAGGCACTGAGGACATGAGGAGGAACTATCCGAAAGGAGATTACATCAAAATGAATGAGCATTTTGCAGTTATTGACTGGAGAACCTTATTTTACAACAAATCTGTACAAGAAATGTATGACATCTTTTGTGAGAAATATGGGAAGATAGTAGATTGCTGCATACCTGTCACCAAAGTAGGTGTAATTCATGCCAGAGAGAAATGGTTCGATAATGGGTGTAAAAGAGCTAAGGAGTGGAGAGACAAATGCTGGAAAAGCTATAGGAGGAGAAAAAACATTAATGCCTGGCAAACCTACAAAAGAGCAAGAAATGACTACCTAAGTAAAAGGAGAGAGGCAGAGAGACTATGAGAGGGACATCACCAGGAAAGCTAAAGAAAATCCCAAGCTTTACCACAGCTTTATCAGAGGAAAACTGAAGGTAAAAGAACAGGTTTTAAGGATAAAGAGAGCGGATGGAAGCATAACTGAGACGGATGAAGAGATCTGCAAAGAATTGAACAAGGAGTTTCAGTCAGTATTTACAGTAGAAAATACCCCACCCCCTCAGATTGCAGTGATAGAAGCTCAAGGGCCGGTATTAGAGAACATCAACCTTACAGCCACAGAGGTATGCAAAGCGCTAATGGATTTAGATGTTCATAAAGCTACAGGTCCTGATGACATATCCCCTCATGTGCTTAAAAAATGCGCAAACACAATATCAGTGGCACTAAGTATCATATTTAAGGAGTCACTGGAGTCGGGGGAGATTCCAAGATGCTGGAAACAAGCAAATGTGATACCTATCTTCAAAAAGGGAAGGAGGGATACGGCTCTGAACTATAGACCAGTTTCCTTGACCAGCATAGTTTACAAAGTTATGGAGAAACTACTAAGGAAACATATCTCTCTTCACTTGGAATCCTTCAACCTTTTGTCAGTGAGGCAACATGGCTTCAGAGAAGGTAGATCAACAGTAACAAACTTATTAGAATTTTATGATGAGGTAAGCCAAATCTTACAGGAAAGAGAGGGCTGGGCAGATTGCATATTCCTAGACTTCCAGAAAGCATTTGACACTGTTCCACATGGGAGACTTATTAGGAAGCTGCAATCAATGGCTAGAATAAGTGGAAATGTTTTGGAATGGATAAAAACTTACTTAGAAGGAAGGGAACAGAGGGTTAGAGTAAGACACTCAGTGTCTGAATGGAGAAGAGTTAGTAGTGGAGTTCCACAGGGTTCAGTTTTAGGGCCACTTTTGTTCCTTGTATATGTAAATGTCCTACCAGAGTCTGTAAATTCATTCATGAATATGTTTGCAGATGATGCAAAGATTGTGAAGAAAGTAAAAAACGAGAACAATGGTAGAGAACTTCAGGAGGATCTAAATAATCTGCATGAGTGGTCAGAAAAGTGGCTAATGAAATTCAATACTTCAAAATGTAAGGTAATGAGAATGGGTACAAGTGCAAGAAGGCCCAAGCTTGACTACTCGGTGGCTGGAGTACAACTTCAAGAGACAGAAAATGAGAGAGATCTAGGAGTAAACATACTGGCAGATTTGTCTCCAGAAATACATATAAATGGCATAGTAAGTGCAGCATATGCATTCTTATCAAATGTAAGGGTAGCCTTCAGGCACATGGACAAGGAAATGTTCAGAAATATTTATGTAACCTATGTGAGGCCAAAACTCGAATATGCAGCCCCCTTTTGGAATCCGCACTTGAAAACGCACATAGCTAAGCTTGAAAAAGTTCAAAGACATGCCACGAAACTGGTGCCAGAAATACGCAATCTCAGTTATGATGAGAGGCTGAGGGAATTAGACTTACCATCACTCGAAGCTAGAAGAGTGAGGGGGAATATGGTGACAGTCTTTAAATTCCTTCATGGTTATGATAGAGTGGATAGGGATGGATATTTTAATATGGCTGGCTTTAGAACTAGAGGTCATAGTTTGAAGCTTCGTAAGAAAACTTCTTTGTAGGATGTAAGGAAATACTTTTTCAGTGTAAGAGTAGTTGATAATTGGAATTGGCTAAGTGAGGACGTAGTTAATGCGATCTCAATCCATAGTTTTAAGGACAGGTATGATAAGTATCACTAAGTATAAAATGGAACCGATGAGGAGACAGGAAGATACGAGCTTTGGGCTCTTTCCCGTAAACACAATTAGGTAATCACAATTAGGTAATCACACACACACACAAGAAAATCCCAAGCTTTTCCACAGCTTTATCATAGGAAAACTGAAGGTAAAAGAACAGGTTTTAAGGCTAAAGAGAGCGGATGGAAGCATCACTGAGACGGATGAAGAGATCTGCAAAGAATTGAACAAGGAGTTTCAGTCAGTATTTACAGTAGAAAATACCCCACCCCTTCATATTGCAGTGATAGAAGCTCAAGGGCCGGTATTAGAGAACATCAACCTTACAGCCACAGAGGTATGCAAAGCGCTGATGGATCTAGATGTTCATAAAGCTACAGGTCCTGATGACATATCCCCTCATGTGCTTAAAAAATGTGCAAACACAATATCAGTGGCACTAAGTATCATATTTAAGCCAAATCTTACAGGAAAGAGAGTGCTGGGCAGATTGCATATTCCTAGACTTCCAGAAAGCGTTTGACACTGTTCCACATGGGAGACTTATTAGGAAGCTGCAATCAATGGCTAGAATAGGTGGAAATGTTTTGGAATGGAAAAAAACTTACTTAGAAGGAAGGGAACAGAGGGTTAGAGTAAGACACTCAGTGTCTGAATGGAGAAGAGTTAGTAGTGGAGTTCCACAGGGTTCAGTTTTAGGGCCACTTTTGTTCCTTGTATATGTAAATGACTTACCAGAGTCTGTAAATTCATTCATGAATATGTTTGCAGATGATGCAAAGATTGTGAAGAAAGTAAAAAACGAGAACAATGGTAGAGAACTTCAGGAGGATCTAAATAATCTGCATGAGTGGTCAGAAAAGTGGCTAATGAAATTCAGTACTTCAAAATGTAAGGTAATGAGAATGGGTACAAGTGCAAGAAGGCCCAAGCTTGACTACTCGGTGGCTGGAGTACAACTTCAAGAGACCGAAAATGAGAGAGATCTAGGAGTAAACATACTGACAGATTTGTCTCCAGAAATACATATAAATGGCATAGTAAGGGCAGCATATGCATTCTTATCAAATGTAAGGGTAGCCTTCAGGCACATGGACAAGGAAATGTTCAGAAATATTTATGTAACCTATGTGAGGCCAAAACTCGAATATGCAGCCCCCTTTTGGAATCCGCACTTGAAAAAGCACATAGCTAAGCTTGAAAAAGTTCAAAGACATGCCACGAAACTGGTGCCAGAAATACGCAATCTCAGTTATGATGAGAGGCTGAGGGAATTAGACTTACCATCACTCAAAGCTAGAAGAGTGAGGGGGGATATGGTGACAGTCTTTAAATTCCTTCATGGTTATGATAGAGTGGATAGGGATGGATATTTTGATATGGCTGGCTCTAGAACTAGAGGTCATAGTTTGAAGCTTCGTAAGAAAACTTCTTTGCAGGATGTAAGGAAATACTTTTTCAGTGTAAGAGTAGTTGATAATTGGAATTGGCTAAGCGAGGACGTAGTTAATGCTATCTCAATCCATAGTTTTAAGGACAGGTATGATAAGTATCACAAAGTATAAAATGGAACCGATGAGGAGACGGGAAGATACAAGCTTTGGGCTCTTTCCCGTAAACACAATTAGGTAATCACAATTAGGTAATCACATATATATATATATATATATATATATATATATATATATATATATATATATATATATATATATATATATATATATATATATATATCTATATATATATATATATATATATATATATATATATATATATATATATATATATATATATATATATATATATATATATATATATATATATATATATATATATATATATATATATATATATATATATATATATATATATATATATATATATATATATATATATATATATATTATATATATATATATATATATATATATATATATATATATATATATATATATATCCCTATTTTTTTTTGTGAAACTTGGAATAGAAAATAAATTGTCTTTATCGGGCCCGGGCACTAAAGAAAAATAAAGAGAAACAGATGGAGAGACTTGTGACTAGTCATAGAAGAAGGAATAGTAAGGGATGTGTATCCATTATACCAGAATACTCGGTGTAGATGTAGGTACAGAAAGAGAACTGTATCGTAAGGTCGACTTATATCGAGATGTCCTGGACAGTACTATTTAAGTTCAATTTCTTTAGGTGTAGTATTGCAACGGGAGGATGTTGCCATGGTAACCAACTGATGTTTAATTAGGTAAGCCAGAAGCAGGAAGAGAGTTCCAGAAGTGAAAGGAGAAAAGCACCGACCAATCCTTGAGCCAAAAATCTAAACACAACACTTGTGTGACAATGCCACCCGGTGCATATATATATATATATATATATATATATATATATATATATATATATATATATATATATATATATATATATATATATATATATATATATACATACATACATACATACATACATACATACATACATACATACATACATACATACATACATACACACACACCGCGCGTTCAGTGACACACGGAATTGCTCCTCTTAAATTTTAGTTTCGAGTGACTAAAGTGCTTAGTGGAAAACTTTACCATAATTTCCAAAAATACGAAATCGTGCAGAGTATTGTGAGTACAAAAACTAATATTTGTTGTAAGGCGAGACTGTTCATATTAAAGGAAAAAAATTGAGAACTTTTTCGTGAGAAGAGAGAGAAGCTGCCGCCCAGTTTCTGCCTTGAGGGAAATCTAGAAGAGTTGCCAGACGTGGAGCCTCACACCACATTACCTAATTTTTTGTGTAAACTGGGGAAAGCTCTTGAGCCGTTTTACCTGATCCTGTGGTTCTATATATTGTTAAAAACAGTATCCTTCCCATTTATATTAACTAGTTAGTTAGTTTGATACACGAAAAAATTGAATAATAAAAGAAAAAAAAATACCAAATACCCACCCGTCAACAGTACTGAGTTAAGTTGCCAAGTAGTACAGCAGTCCTATTTTCTTCATTTTTTTTTTGCTTTTCTTTTAGCTTTCTCGTTTGCTATTTTGTTATTTTGTATATATATTGAGTTAAATGTAAAGTCTAAATCCCGTGATAACATATCTTGGTTAGCAAGTCAGTTTATCAGTTAGGAAGAATATATAACAGAAACAGGTGGGTGCCACCTCGAACACAAATTCGAATTTTCCTTCAGGTTTGACTTTTGTTTTTCTTTTTCTTTTTATACGTAAATTACCATGGTCAAGTTTTTAAGTTAAGATGTGTGTTACCAGAAAGGAGACAAACTGAGTCACTAAATAGCACTTATATGGAGATATAAAAATTCTGTGTGAAGGTAAATTAGAAGTTTTTCTCTTTTCTTTTTTTGTTTCCTCTTTCTCGTCTTCTTTCTATATTCTGTGAGAGGGAGAACATAAAAATGAAGCCATCTCTGTCCCAAACCTCTCCCACCCATGGGTCGGGAGAAGGGGTAGTCATCAGAGGACTTAAACAGAGAATCAAGAAGTTAGAGGAAATGGTTACAAGCCTTGATGATAAAATTCGGAATATGGATGGAGAAATGAAAGAGAATGAAACACTCAGAGAACAAATAAGATCTTTGGAGGAAGCAAATAAAGCACAAGGGCAGGAGAGAAAGGAACTAGAAAAAAGAATAAAGAAGCTGGAAGGGGAAAAGAGTCAACTAGAATCTAGAATTTCTAATCAAGAAGATAAAAACAAACAGCTAAATGACAACCTAAAGGAATTAGATGTTAGTTCACTGCTATCTTCTGAGAGAGACGAGATTGCTGCTTGGAATGTTCAGATTAAGGAAAACATTGAACAGTTCAGAAAAGAGTTCCAGGAGCTGAATATGGAAAATGATGCCATGAAAACGTCCTTTGCTGATGCACTAAAGGGGAATGTGGCAGTAAAAGAGGCTGTAAAGGTGGTGGCACTGGAAAACATACAAACAGTTGACTATAAAGAGACAGTAATCGAAAAAATGAAAGACGTTGTGATGGAAAGGGCAAACCCACTCATCAGACAGGCACTTGATAAGGAGAAGACAGTGGTAATCTCAGGCATAAGTGAATCCCAGGAGCCAACATGGCAGGGGAGACTTGAAGAAAATAAAGCTAGGGTTGTAGACCTGATAAGAAAGCTTGGAGTAGTATGTGGTCCTGAGGATATTGTAAACATACACCAACTAGGTAAATATTCGAGGGAAGGAAAGCCGAGACCAACAAAAGTAACCTTTGAGAGAGGGGAGACATGTAGGGAAATATTGTTGAGAAAAAAAAGTCTAAAAGACCTTCAAGAATGCAAAGAAGTGTTCATTAGACGATACAGAACACAGGAAGAGATGGGAAAGATCAAAAACTTGTTGCAAGAGGCAAGAAGGTTAAATGATGAAAGAAATGAAGAAGAGAAGAAAAATTTTCGTTACGGAATACTTCCAGACAAAGGGGAGATAAAGAAGATAATGACAGAAGATCAGGGGATGGGGCCTCATTAAGATTGTTATACACAAATGCTGATGGATTAGCTGGTAAGGCAGTAGAATTAAAAGATAGGATTCACAACAGTAAGGCAGATATAGTAGCAATTACAGAGACTAAGTTGAGTGAGGACATAAACAGTGTCACAGTTTTTCCTAAGGGCTTCAGAATACTAAGGGTCGAAAGATCTGAGAGGACTGGTGGAGGGATAGCACTGCTCATAAGTGAGAGGATTCAAGTTGAAGAGATAAACTTGGCTATAGAAAGTGAGTTCAGGGAATTTCTTGTTGCTCGCATAAATACTGGGTCAGAGAGCATTATAATAACTGTTGTATACAACCCACCAAGGAACCAAAATAGGCTTGAAATTTATGAGGAAAGTCATATAGGTACGATTGAAGTCATAAACTCAGTTGTTAACATGGCGCGGGAGAAAAAATGTAGGATTTTGATTATGGGAGACTTTAATCATAAAGAGATAGATTGGATAAATCTTGACCCACACAGTGGTGAGGACTCCTTTGGGGCAAGATTCCTAGATTGCGTACAAGGGAATTTCCTACACCAACATGTAATGGAACCAACAAGAGCCAGGGGTGGGGATGAGCCATCACTACTTGATCTGGTGTTCACAGATAATGTGTTGGATATTGAAAATATTGAGTATGAACCACCAATTGGAAAGAGTGACCACTGTGTGTTGTTGATGGAGTATATCATTGAAGACATTCTTCCTGAGAGTAGAGGCACTGAGGACATGAGGAGGAACTATCAGAAAGGAGATTACATCAAAATGAATGAGCTTTTTGCAGTTATTGACTGGAGAACCTTATTTTGCAACAAATCTGTACAAGAAATGTATGACATCTTTTGTGAGAAATATGGGAAGATTGTAGATTGCTGCATACCTGTCACCAAAGTAGGTGTAATTCATGCCAGAGAGAAATGGTTCGATAATGGGTGTAAAAGAGCTAAGGAGTGGAGAGACAAATGCTGGAAAAGGTATAGGAGGAGAAAAAACATAAATGCCTGGCAAACCTTCAAAAGAGCAAGAAATGACTACCTAAGTAAAAGGAGAGAGGCAGAGAAAGATTATGAGAGGGACATCACCAGGAAGGCGAAAGAAAATCCCAAGCTTTTCCACAGCTTTATCAGAGGAAAACTGAAGGTAAAAGAACAGGTTTTAAGGCTAAAGAGAGCGGATGGAAGCATCACTGAGACGGACGAAGAGATCTGCAAAGAATTGAACAAGGAGTTTCAGTCAGTATTTACAGTAGAAAATACCCCACCCCCTCAGATTGCAGTGATAGAAGCTCAAGGGCCGGTATTAGAGAACATCAACCTTACAGCCACAGAGGTATGCAAAGCGCTGATGGATTTAGATGTTCATAAAGCTACAGGTCCTGATGACATATCCCCTCATGTGCTTAAAAAATGCGCAAACACAATATCAGTGGCACTAAGTATCATATTTAAGGAGTCATTGGAGTCGGGGGAGATTCCAAGATGCTGGAAACAAGCAAATGTGATACCTATCTTCAAAAAGGGAAGGAGGGATACGGCTCTGAACTATAGACCAGTTTCCTTGACCAGCATAGTTTGCAAAGTTATGGAGAAACTACTAAGGAAACATATCTCTCTTCACTTGGAATCCTTCAACTTTTTGTCAGTGAGGCAACATGGCTTCAGAGAAGGAAGATCAACAGTAACAAACTTATTAGAATTTTATGATGAGGTAAGCCAAATCTTACAGGAAAGAGAGGGCTGGGCAGATTGCATATTCCTAGACTTCCAGAAAGCGTTTGACACTGTTCCACATGGGAGACTTATTAGGAAGCTGCAATCAATGGCTAGAATAGGTGGAAATGTCTTGGAATGGATAAAAACTTACTTAGAAGGAAGGGAACAGAGGGTTAGAGTAAGACACTCAGTGTCTGAATGGAGAAGAGTTAGTAGTGGAGTTCCACAGGGTTCAGTTTTAGGGCCACTTTTGTTCCTTGTATATGTAAATGACCTACCAGAGTCTGTAAATTCATTCATGAATATGTTTGCAGATGATGCAAAGATTGTGAAGAAAGTAAAAAACGAGAACAATGGTAGAGAACTTCAGGAGGATCTAAATAATCTGCATGAGTGGTCAGAAAAGTGGCTAATGAAATTCAATACCTCAAAATGTAAGGTAATGAGAATGGGTACAAGTGCAAGAAGGCCCAAGCTTGACTACTCGGTGGCTGGAGTACAACTTCAGGAGAC